>CAOLHI010002124.1:0-296589 GCA_948474755.1 Ctenosaura bakeri | reverse complement strand
TTATATTATTCCCCTGCGCATACACAGAGGGAGAAGTTACGCAAGACACCTTGGCGGATAATTTCAGGGGAGGGCCAGGGACTTTCTCCGAGGACCTCTGGGGAGGGCGCGTGCAGGCGGAACATATTTTTTTTTAAATTAAAAATAAACGAACCCGGGTCGGGGGGAGGGGAGGAGGCCCCTCTCTCTCAGCCTCTTCGGCCCACCCCGCCAGGAGAAACGGGCAAAACGGACCTCCCGCCCCCGTCGCGACTCACCTCAGCCCGGAGGGCTCCTCAGGACCGGCGGGTTCCCTCGGCAACCCGGCGAGAGGCTGCCTGGCTTGCGCGCCTCCTCCGCCGCGCTGGGGCGAGCGGGTTGGGGGGGCCCTCGGGGTCACCTCCTCCTCCTCCAGTATCTCTTCCTAGCCCCACACGGGCCGCCCCAAACTCACCCGAAGTGGCCCAAGTTTGAACGCGGGGAGGGGGCGAAGGAAGGAAGAGCCCCGGGCAGAGACCCTCCGGCCAGGCCTTGCCAGCGGGGCCCAAAGAGCTAGGAAAATTAGAGTCACCTCTGAAGGCGGCACTTCCTGGTTTCTTTGGGCGGAAGTAACGGAGACCGTAGAGAACAGCGGCGACAACTGGAATGTTAGCGTAATAATTATGAATTGCCCTCAGAATATCTATTCAAAAACAAAAGGGAGCCACAATGGTAGTTTTATTTCGTCCGATGGCGGAGCCGTTGTTCTGTTATTTTCTTTTTAAAAGTTTAACAGAATTGTTCTGACCATGTATTATTATCATCAGCCCGTCCTTACATTTTGGCGGGAGGCTGACCTGTGGCTGAAAGGGGTGTAAAATACACCTCGGGTGTTGAGTTTAAGGGCCCTTCCGCACTACACTGTTATAGTGCTCTTATTCCACTTTCAACCTCCTATGAAATTCTGAGGTTGTGGTTTACTGAGGCCAAAGAACTCTCTAAGAGTTCTAAATGCCCCTCCCTCAGCTGCAACCCCCGGATTCCATAGGATGTCCAAGTGGAATAATAGTGCTGTAACAGTGTAGTGCAGAAATGACCAAAGTTTTCACTTTAGTCGCATGTCTAGGGAAGCCCTTAAACAAAATACAGCCAGCCCTCCGCATTTGCGGGTTTGACATTACTGATTCGATTATTTGCCAGTTGCTCCAACCTCTGCTCCCCCCACCTCAGGTGCTTCTTTTTTGGGGGGGGAGCCTTCCCTCTCAGCAGCTCCCATCAGGCTGCCCTGCTCTTAAAAAAACTGCCTTCCAGTCCTCCTCCTTCTCCTCCACCAGCTGCTGCCGGCCCAGATCAGGACAGCTTGTAGGCTGATTTCTCTGCACGGCAAACCCTTTTCCAATGCCCCTCACACACCAAAGGAAGGAAATGGGGGAGAGAGGGAGAGAGAGGAAATATAAGGCCACCATATCAACCTCATCCCCTTTCCCTCTCTCCTTTCCTTGATATGGTTTGGACCCTGGGTGCCTGCTCTCTCCACCCATGCCTTAGTCCCTTTCCCACAGACAGACAGACAGACAGATTTTGGGATCTGCAATTTTTCACTTTTGCAAGGTTCACGTGCCGCTAACCCTAGTGAATGTGGAGAGGCCAACTGTACACCATGCAGGATACCTTATCATTTTGCTTCTATTAGCAATTGGGAGGCAACATAAAGATAGAAGTTATAGACCATTCATCACGGCATAGGGAATTTCTTGTTTCCATGTGGGAAAAATGGGTTTATTTTTTATTTTTTAATAATTTAATGAAATTGCCCTGCTAGTGCTTATTACAGCATAATCTTTTTCTCTAGAGAGACAGCAGGATGTAGTAGTTTGAGCATCAAACTACAGCCCTGGAGACCAGATTTCGATTCCTTGCTTAGCCATGGAAACACACTCTCAGCCCAGAAAACCCCACCATGGGTTCACCTTCAGGTTGCCGTAAGTCAGCCAATGACACAACTATTTACCTCCCATATAGCAGCTTGAGGAGGCGGCTATGGTTGGGAGGGCCTGACAGCATTGCTGTGTGGCAAGGTATTGTTAAATATCGTACTCCAGTGTATACATACACACACTGCACACTCTCCAATATTTCATAAATGAAAACAGAGACACATGTGGCCCAGAGACATCAAATGTGGTCACGATAGCAAAAGTTATTAATCAGGAAGAACGCACAAGCTTCAGCAGTGTGGTTTTGGCTAAGCCTACTGGGAAAGGCAAGATTCTACCCCCTCCTTTCCTCTCCCCACTGCTGAGTTAATGGAGTACAAATTATTTTTGCAGGTTGACCTCAGTTTGAAGCAACTGAAGTAAGCTGAGAACAAAAAAAGGAAGTGGGAGAAGAAACTGGGACATTTTGGAAATAACTGAAAAAAGTGGGACAACGGAAGACTGGTAGTGTGCCTGCCGAACTGGGACAGTTGAATGGTATAACACTGCATTTTTTAAAGTTCTAAAAATACTTTTAAAATGCTATTTTATACACAGAGTAACATGGACTATATACTGACCCTTATCTTTGATGCCTTTGGTTTCTTAATGGACATTCATGCTGTTTCTCTCAGTCAATGTCTGCTTTTGCTGCCTGAGGATATGCCATTGGTTCTTTCTTACCATTTTGTTGGGAAAGCCAAGGAATTACTTTATATCATTTTAAAAGTGGCTGAGTAACAACTCCATTGTATGAAGCAGGTGTGGACAATTTATGAGTCTCAAGGTGTTGGCCTACAGCTTGGATAGCACCCCTCACCCATACCCTCCAACATTTCACAGATGAAAACTGAGATGCATTGTGTCCAAGCAACATCCAGAGCATGGTCAAGAAGCAAACGTGAGGAAGAACAGACAAGCTAAGAGAGGCTGTTTAGTGTAGGAGGGCAAGAAGATGGGGGGATATTTACGTTAATATGGATACTATACACAGTATGACTGTGGTTGTCCCTCCCCAGTTCAGTTTGGAGCATAATTTGGCTCTGGCCCCAATTTGATCCAGAGTGATGCAGAGCAGATACAACCCACTAATCCAGATAAAGATTCAGAAATCTTGTCAGTCCTCCTACTGATGTACACTGGGAAACCCAAACAGCTAAAACTATTTTAAGTGCATAATATTTAGAGAAATCATGTACCCTAAAGAGAGGATTAACCATGCCAGGTAGTTTTGATGCATTTGTCACCCTTAAAAATTTTCTCCCCTCAGTATATAACTTTTTAAAATTTTCAAGTATTCAGCCTTGTCTGTCTTTGCTGCTTTGTTCTTACATAGTCCTTTGTAGTATTAAGGGAACTATCTTAGAGGAGGGATGGGACTTGTGTACCCTATCAGGCCTCCGTTGAGGGCTGCAGGACTCACCTGACTGGAAAAATATGTCCTAAAACGGACAGAAGTGCTTCTAGATAGCTTCTTTCAAAAGTCAGAAGTCTTAGAAACACAAGAATGGCCCAGAAAGCAAAGCAGAAGGAAAACAGACTGGGAAAAGATAGTAGGCATATACTCTACAGCTATCTACTGAAGTCTGAGGTGCTTTTTCCAGCCTGAGTCGGGACAGTGGCTTTGACAAGAAGTCTTGAGTCATGTAGGCAAAATGCTAGAGCAGTAACAACCTGTGATTAGGACAGCATCTTTACTCTGGATTAGTGAAATGAGAACCCTCATAGAAAGCAGAGAAACACATCAAGAAAAGTGGGACTGGGCACCAGCATGCCTCTGGGATTAGACAAAGAGGGAACTCAGAATACAGCTAGAAGGCAGTTGGTTTTCATGCATAACATGTTCTTTTCTTCTGGTCACTGTAAAGGAGATGCATCACACTTCCAGATCCCTCCTGAGCACCACCTAGATAAACTGCAAACTCCATTAGCACTGAGTGAACAAGTCAAGTTCCCAAGAATGCCATACTTTTCTTTTTAAAGGAGGTAGTTTCATGCTCTTCTGGCTTAGAGTATATGCTTGAACATGTGTGAGGCATGTCTAGTAAATTCTTGTATATGAATTTGTAGTATTCACTCCATGGCCACCTCCTTGACTAGAAGAAAGAACCTAAGCAAAGCAGCAAAAATACATGTAACTATGCACGAGAAAAGAAGAACAGGTTGCTTAACTGTAACTGTGGTTCTTCGAGTGGTCATCTGTGCCCTCACACACTGGGAGTTTTCGCGCATGCGCAACAGCGTTCAGAAGATTCTAGAGCTAAGCAGCTTGGTGGGAACCTCTCCCCCATGCTGGTACTGAGCATGCTCAGCCCGCCAAGCCAACGGTCTCTCCTCAGTTCTAGAGTCCGCCAATTAGGGACCTGAAAGAGGGGACGGCTGGGCGGGTGTGTGTGAGGGCACAGATGACCACTCGAAGAACCACAGTTACAGGTAAGAAACCTCTTCTTCTTCTTCATGGTGTCTGTGCCTCACACACTGGGAGATTTTGTAGCTTACCACTTGGATGGTGGGTCAGGTCCTAAAGAACGGAAGACAACACGGCACGTCCAAACCAGGCATCCCTCCGGGACCGGCAGTCCAGTCTGCAGTGGCACACAAAGGTCGAGAGTTGAGACCAGGTCGCCACACGGCACAGTTCTTGCAGATCCACTCGTCGAAGGAGAGCTGCTGAAGAAGCCACAGCTCTGGTGGAATGAGCATGCAACAAAGCTGGTGGAGGCTGCTTGGCCAGTTTGTATGCCAGCAGAATGGTCTGGGCCACCCATTTGGAAAACCTCTGGGTGGACACCTTGTGGCCTTTTCGACACCCACCATGGCACATGAACAGGTGGGGTGTCTGATGGAAGGGCGCAATCTGGTTCGTGTAGAAAGCCAAGGCCCGACGAACATCAAGGGAGTGAAGGGAGCGCTCCAGAGGTATAGTTGGGTCCAGGTAAAAGGTAGGTAAGATGATGTCCTGGCTAAGGTGGAAGTGTGATACCACCTTGAGCAGGAAGGAAATGTCAGGGTGAAGGACTACCTTGTCTCGGTGGAAGACGAGGAAAGGCTCATCGGATCGCAGTGCTGTCAGCTCACTCGCCTGCCTGGCTGAGGTGACAGCTACTAGGAAAGTAGTCTTGATGGTCAGGAGCCTGTCATCAGCAGTCGCCATGGGCTCGAAGGGCAGTCGTGTCAACTGCGATAGCACCAAGGATAGCGACCAAGGCAGTAGCAGCGGCGACACCGGTGGATTAAAGTGTTGCAGGCCCTTCATAAACTGCTTAAGGGTAGCGTCCTTGAAGAGAGCTGCCGAGGGGACTCTTGTGGCTGATAGGCCATGATCGCGGCGAGGTAGACTTTCAGGGATGGAAACACGAGCCCTTGCTGCCGAAGGTGGAGGAGAAAATGGAGCATGGTGGGCAGGTTAACAGGTGATACCAGCCCACGACGTGCCTCCGCGAAGGTGATGAATTTCTGCCACTTATAGTGGTAGTTGCGGCATGTCGACTTCTTCCTGGACGTGGTGAGGACATCCTGGATGGTCAGGTCCTCTAAGGCATTATCCTTCACGCGTGGAGGGCCAGGAGTGGCAGGTCCGGGTGGAGAACGAGATCGTCAGAGTGCAACAGGAAATCCAATGTTGTCGGGAACTTGAGGAGTCGGCCACGAGCGGCCTGGAATAGGGGCCTGAACCAGTGCTGCCTCGGCCAATATAGGGCTACGAGGACAACGTCGGCTCAGCCCGCGAAGATCTTGGCGACCACTCAGCCCAGGAGAGGGAATGGTGGGAATGCGTAGAGGAGCCCGTCAGTCCACTCGAACTGGAAGGCGTTGCCAAGGGAGCCCTGGCCCAGGCCGGCTCTCGAGCAGTACCAGGGACACTTCCTGTTCAGGCTGCTGGCGAAGAGATCGATCATCGGTTCGCCTCATCTGTCTAGTATCAGCTGGAAAACCGCATCCGAGAGGGACTACTTGTGATAGCACGAGGTGTCCCTGCTCAGGGCATCTGCCATGGTGTTCTCCTGGCCTGCCAGGTGCAGAGCTATAGGGCTATGTCAAGGAGGGTGGTCAACCGGGTCCCTCCCTGCCTGTTGACGTAGCAGACCGCTGTCGTGTTGTGTGACAGGATCTGCACGGTGCGGCCAACGACCAAGTTGCGGAACGCCCTCAGAGCCTTCCAGATGGCGAGGAGCTCGAGGGCGTTGATGTGCAAATGGGTCTCATCATCGATCCAGTACACTTGCACTCTGAGGTCGCCACAGTGCGCTCCCCATCTGAAGAGGGAGGCGTCCATCGTCATTGTGAGCCAAGGAGTCGGTTCCCGGAACAGCATCCCTGACATCATATGACAGTAGGATAGCCACCAGAGCAGGGAGAGACACACCTGGTGAGGCATTCGGAGGAGGCGCCTCTGGTCGTCCAGGAGCGGGTCGAAGGCCCTGACAAACCAGTGCTGGAGGGGGCGGGCACGGAGGCAAGGGAGGTAAGCGACCGCTGTGGTCGAAGCCATGTACCCGAGAAGCTGTTGGATTCTTCTCGCCGACATCACCGGGGCATCGAGAGCGGCGGATGTGGCCCGGAAGAGAGCACGTGCCCGTTCCAGTGGAAGGTATGCCCTGGTGGATACTGAGTCCAAGGTGGCTCTGATGAAGTCGAGAACCCTCGCTGGCTCAAGGTGCGACTTCTTTGGGTTGACCTGGAGGCCAAGGCGGGACAGAAGAGTGAGAGAGTGATGAATGTCCTTGTATAGCTTTTGCCTGCGGTACGTCACTAACAGACAGTCATCCAAGTAAGGGTAGATCATAACGCCCTCTGTCCGCAGGTACGATACCACAGGGGCCATGCATTTGGTGAAGACCCTGGGAGCGGTGGAGAGGCCAAACGGTAGTACCCTGTATTGGTAACAGGTACCGTCGACTGTGAACAGTAGATACCGTCTGTGCTGTGGGCGAATGGCGATGTGGAAATAGGCATCTCGAAGACTGATAGAGGCGAACCAGTCCCATTGTCGAAGGAAGGGCAGGATCGAACAAAGCGTGACCATCTTGAACCTCTTGGGGCGAATGTAAGAGTTCACCCCTCTGAGGTCCAGGATTGGCCACAGGGTACCGTCCAATTTTGGTACCGTGAAGTACCGGGAGAAGAAGCCGGTGGTATTGGCTGAGGACAGCGGTTCTTTGATGGCCCCCTTGTGCAGTAGAGACTGGATCTCTTCTAGCAGAGCCGAGCTGGCCAGGGTGGAATAGTAGACGCCTCGCGGTGGAATATCTTGAAACTCTATGGCGTAACCAAGATGGACGATGGAGAGAACCCAAGAATCCCTCGTGATGTGGCGCCATTCGGCGAGATGTTGGGCCAGGCTTGGTTGATCTTCAAAGGCGGCAGGCAGGCTGAAGAATGGCTGTGGCGGTGACCCGCAAAGGTGGTCAAAACTGGGACTTCGTCCCGGATGAAGACTTCTTTGAAGAAGACCCGTGTCCCTGAAGAGGTCTCTGTGTCGAAGACGAGGCCGATGGCTGCGACAGCGCTGAGTGCGGCGAGCAGGTCCGGTACATGGACGACGAGGATTGGTGCCATGACAGGCGGGAGCCAAAGCTACGACAAGGTTGAGTCGGCTGATGGATCCCCATCTTCTTCGTTGTTAAGCAGGCCTTGACCAGGTGGTCCATAGCCTCGTCAATAGTGGCGTAGAACAGCCCCTGGCCGTCAAAGGGAAGATCCTCAATTCGCTTGCGGCTGTCTTCCTTCAAGCCTGCTGACCTGAGCCACGCAAAGTGACGGAGGGCCATGAAGCCTACCATTACTCGGGCTGCCATCTCCGTCGAGTGCCTAGACAACGAGATCTGTTGGTTGGCGAGTGCCACTGATTCATTAAAGAATTTCATGGCACTTGCCCGGTGATCTTCAGGGAGGTGCGCCAGGAGAGGACAGAACCTGTTGAGGTGGTTCCGCTGGTAGGCGGCGAGGCAGGCTTGTGTGTTGGACACCCTGGCAATGAGTGATGAAGCGGAATAGAACCGCCTGCCAAAGGTGTTCAAACAGCGGCCCTCTTGGTCCGGCGGGGTGGTGTGCGGTCTCCTACCACTCTTAGTCTGGGAGGACTCCACGACAATGGAGTTTGGCACCAGGTGGTTAAACAGATACTCGACATCCTTCCATTGCGTTCGATATAGGTGTTCCAAGCGATGCAGGATGGGCTGTGCTGACGCCGGTTGGGCCCAAGGGTGTTTCATAACCTGCTGCAATGCTGGTAAAAATGGCGGCGGTGCTGTAGATGGCGGGCGGGTGTCAACGTACGAGAACACCGGGTCCTGGACAGATGGAGCTGGGTCTGACACCTCCAGCCCAAGCACAGTTGCCATCCAGAGGAGGATGTCTGAGAACTGTTTTATATCTTCCAGTGTGGGGTCCCCAAAAGCCAAGGCCGGAGATTCACGGGAGTCCGGTGTCGATTCCTCTGATTCAGACTCTGTCTCATATGATTGAGAGGAATGAGAAGGAGACCTCTCTGCCGACGGTTGTTGCGCCGGCAATGACAAGGTAACTGTAGGCGCGGTTACCGTCATTGGTACCATGGGTGGTACCGGTAGAGCAGCCGGCCGCTGGGAAACTGTGGCAGAGATGATCGGCAGCACTGGAGGCACTGGGCGTTGGATGGCCTGGATGGAGGTCAACACCGGAGCCGAGGGTTGCATTGGTTGGGCCTCTGAAACTGGGCGAGACACCGTCGCGGTGACTCTGGGTGGTGGTGACACAGCCCAGTAACGCAGTGAACTTTCTCAGGACCTCTCAGAATACGAAGACCTGGAGGGTGAGCATGAGGGTGAACGCCAGTGTTGTGGATGGTACCCGCCGCGGGATGGAGATCGTGACCTGCGGTATGGCGACCAGTGCCTCATGTCCAGGTGGGAGCAGTCCCTATACACTGGAGAATAGGACCAATATGAACCCGGATATTCCCGTCAGAAGTGTTCATGGATGTGCCTCCCTATATAAGATGCAGAGGAGAAGGGCGAGTCAAAAGCGGGGCGAGACGAGGCCCGCTCCAGATAGGCCTCCCGCTGTCATGGAGATCGACCCCTCTCCCGATGGTCTGGGGATCGAGACTCACTCCTCCTGGCATGGTCCCACAAAGCGGCCCAATGACGAGACGGGGCCCGAGGCATAGCCAGAACAGGCTCCGGGAGGTCCATCCCCTCCGGGTGACTGAGCGGAACTACTGCGGCAGATAGAACGGGCGGGCACAAAAGCGCCATAGAGTCAGCGGTTGGGACCTTGTCGGGCAGACTGACTATCTCCGGCGGCCCAATCTCCTCGACGACCTCCTCAAGATGTTGAGCTGGAGATGGTGTCGGAGGGCAGACCCTCTTAGAGGGCGAACACTGCTTCTCCTTTCTCTTCTTCTTTTCCTTCTCTTTAGATGTATCGAGAGAAGGGGGCTGCTTACGCTGAGTGGCACTTAGCGGCTTCGACGACTTCACAGGAGCTTCTTTAGAAGTCAACACACCCGAGGAGTTTCAAGATGCGTGGTAGGGCCGATATTGGAGGCCGAGAGGACGGTACCAAGCCTGGTACTGTCACTGTCGTTGGTACGGCAGCCGCCGGTACCGACGAGGGCATGGTCACAGATCGCGCCAATGAGGAGGGACGTGAAGACATGGTGGATCCTTCTTCAACTTGCTCCCTTGCCCTCAGGGACTCCTCCCAACAATGGGACTTCAGGTGAGACGACCTGTTTCGCAACATTTGGGCCGTGAACTCCTGGCAAATAGAGCAGGCCCTAATGTTGTGGGTCTCCCCCAGACAAAAAAGACAGTCCAAGCGTCTGTCAGAGAGTGCGACCTTATGCCCGCAAGAAATACAATGCTTGAAGAGCGCAGACATAGAAAGAAGCCGAGAAGAAGAGCAAAGTCCAGAGGGAGAACACTCACGGAGAAGAGGACAAAGAAGATCGAAGAGTGAAGAAAAAACACGAAGGAAGAGGGGTTCGAAGAAGCTGAAAATACCAAATCCAATCCGAAATCCAAATTCCAATAACCAATGTCCAAAAATCCAAGTCAAAGCCGAAAATCAAGGCAAAGTACAAGCCAAAGACGCCGCGAAGCAAAGAACCTTCCGTTCGCTAAGGCAGACGAAAAAGAACTGAGGAGAGACCATTGGCTTGGCGGGCTGAGCATGCTCAGTACCGGCACGGGGGAGGGTTCCTGCCAAGCTGCTTAGCTCTAGAATCTTCCGAACACTATCGCGCATGTGTGAAAACTCCCAGTATGTGAGGCACAGAGACCACGAAGAAGAATGTAAATTTTCATAATTTGTGCTGCCAAAGCCAGCTTCTCTTGTATCTGAGTTAAGTGAACGTTTGGGCATAAAATAAGAAAAGCCTGCTTAGTAACGCTCAGGGCCAGGTATTACTTTACAATGTTGCATTTCTTTATGTATACTTGAGCACAAAATGCAGCCCTAATCAAGTTGGAAGGGCACATGTAAAAAATAGTGCATTTTACAATTATAAGACATGAAGTTGTGATCTTTTTCTAGCCATCATGCCACTGTTTTTCACGTAATATGAGACCATGAAATAATTAAAAAATTGGTCCTCATAATGATCAAGATATCTATATAACTCCATAGTAGTTTTGAGAATCAGCAGCTGTATTTAGGCCTTACTTAAGACTTTTCTGTGCATGCCCTTCAGACATGGAGACCTTTTGTATCAACTATCTAGGCAAATGTCTTAAAAGCTGCTTTGTTCAGAATCATAGAATCATAAAAACAGAGTTGGAAGAGACCACAATGGCCAAGAAATCCACTGGTCAAAAAATAAGAAACAGGCATAGCACAAGACATTTATTATTAAATTAAATCTCTGAAAATCTGAAGGCACATGTAATTAACATATAAAAAGTCAACTAAAGGTATTTACATTCAAAAATTAGAAAACAAAAATAAAGCAGCATTCTTTATTTCTCACATAATTCAACCTTTAAAGTCTTAGCAGCAAACTATTTAAGGGGCTGTTTGAGGTCAAACAAACCGGTTCCTCCCTTGACAACTTTTCCTACAACCAGGCAAGCTGAAGGAGACTGCAGTTCATCATATGAGCCTAGAACAAAAGAAATTGACATAGGTTTATTCATATTTTAGGAGGTACAAAGGGTATTTCACAATGTAGACATCCTATGAATGCCTCTAATTTAGAGCAGGGGTAGGCAACATGGCCATCCAGATGTTGCTGACTGCAACTTCTAATGTTTCGGATAGCAGCTGTGCTCCTCTTCTTTTGGTTGTACGAAAAAGAGCTGGAAGATCTAGATTATGTGGCACAATCATCATTTGGTTCTGAGAACTACACAGTCCTTAAAGACAATCAGTCAATTTATGTAACTGTCATTATCATGGCACTGAGTACATTCATGTTCTTAAGTATTAGAATTTTCTCATTCTCATCCAAGAATGAGAACATTGAGGAACTTACTATAAAGGTCCATTTTAGCCAAGGAGAAGGAGTCAGAATTCTCGTCACGGCCCAAGCAAAGCAAGAGACCATGTGTTCTTTTTGAAGAGTATTTCTTACTGGATCCCTAGTCCCTCCTCACTTCATTCCCAAGCTAAGGAAAAGGAAGAGAGACCAAAAGGAATCCCCCACAAAAAGGGGAAATAAATTTGCCACTGTTGGGTTGGGCTCTTTGGCTAGAATGGACTGTCACAGTAAGTTCCTCAACATGTCATTCTCAGCCAGTGGAGAAGGAGCCATCCATGAAACGGAATTCTCCTAGTGGAAATATACCTTGGGAAGGAAAGTGGCAAGAAATTAAATTAGTCTAACAGGACTAGCTGCAGCATCTTTCTGCCAAAGAATGCCCTCATAGAAGTAAATTTCTCCAGCCTATAATGTTTTGTGAAAGTGAAAGCTGCTTGCTGTGCAGATTTCTTCCAGGGGAGCATCGGCTGAGAAGGCTGCTGAAGTAGCTGCTGACCTGGTAGAGTGTGCTGCCACACCTTGTGTGCCAAGAGACTCATAAGCTGGAAAAAATATGCCTTGATGCATTGACCTAACGTAACTTTCTTGCCTAGAGATTTGGACAGAAAGGAGATGAGGAGTACAGTACTTCCATTTTCCTAAATGGCCTACTGTGCCTAATATACAATTTCAAAGACCACCTAACATCCAGTTTGTGGCATTGCTTCTCTAAAGGGTGGACTGGGCAGAAGGATAGTGAAACAGTGGGCTATGAGTGGTGAAACGGAGAATTTGTTGTTGTTGTTGTGTACCTTCAAGTTGTTTCCAACTTATGGTGACCCTAAGGCCAATTTATCATGGGGTTTTCTGGGGCTAAGAGTATGTGACACACCCAAGGTCACCCAGTGGGTTTCTGTGGCTGAACAGGAAACTGAACCCTGGTCTCAAATGTCATAGTCCAGCGTTCAAACTACCACACCACACTGGCTCTCTAAAGAAAATCTGGATCAAGCCAGAGAGAGCTGAGTAAGTATTGAATTTACAGTAAGAGGAACCCATGGAAAGGGCTGCTAGTTCTAAGACTTTCCTGGCTGAGGTGACTGCCACTATAAAAGGTACTCTGATGGACTGAATTTGAAGTAGTACATTTTTTAAACATTCAAATAGTGGTCAGGAAATGGCTTTCAATACCCTGTGAAGATCCCAAGAGGGGAAGCAATGAGCTACTGGAGAACTGAGTAGAGAAGCCCCCCTTAAAATCTCTTTATGCGAGGATGGGAAGAAACAGGCTGGTTCTTGCTAATTGACAAAACGGAGGCCAAAACTGTAGTTTGGCACCATTAGGTATTGGGTTTAGACATAAGTCAAGGCCTGCTTGCAGAAAGTCTAAGACCTCTTTCACTCCAGCTGCGCGAGGAGAGATAGATTTCCTCCAAACCCACCTAAGAAAGGCTTTCCAAGTGGTCTTGTACCTTTAATTTCATCTGGGAGGTAAAAGTGTGTTTACCATGCTCTCAAAATAACCTACTCTCAGACAACACCTCCATTCAGTTGTCGAACTGATAGATGTAGTCAGACTGGGTCTGAGTGGAGAATGGGACCCTGAGGGAGAAGGCTGGGGGCAGGATCAGAAGCAGATGTTCCCAGGTTGCTAAGGCTAGCAGATGGGAAAACCAAGGGCTGTAAGGCCAACGTGGAACTATGAGAACTACTGTTGCTTTTTCCTGCCTGATCTGCCTGCATACTCTGGAAATTAGGAAGGTTGGAGGGAAGGCAATACAGTAGGCCTGGGAGCTTTTCCTGCGCTAGGCAAGACAAGGAAGAGGAACTGAGGAGAAGCTAGGGATCCAATGAGAAATGCTCTTCAAAAATAACATGTGATCCCTTGCCTTGCCTGGGTAATAATTGGAATTAACCCTTTCTTGGTTTGCTCCTTCTTTGCTAGCTGAGAATGGAATTCTACCCTCAGAAGCATGTATAATCCTGGAATATGGGATCACAGAAGATTTAGCTTCCATCACTATCTGATTTTGGTAGTTAACGACTTAACCTGTTATGTGTAGTGCACATTCCAATGCAAAGTTTGTATAATAATGTAAGACATAAGGCATAACATGCAATAAAAACAAGATGCTATTGCCATATAGTTACCTAACATGGTCGCTTCCTTTAGAAATTTGTAGCTTGTCTCAAATGTCATTTGCTGCAGGGGGGATGAACTGGACTGCATCCCAAACCGATTCAGTGGTTTATAAATACCTTCAAAGCACATGTAATCAGACACCAGAGAAAGATGCCGAGGATCTACCACAATTCCTGTTAACAGAAAGAAGGAATGTAGAGAGCACTAAAAGAAGGCTACAGTAAGATGCAAGGAGGCCTTCAACAAACTCTGTCATCTGATACCTTCATTTAAATATTACTAATAACAATCTGAAATCCTAAGGTTGCTGTGTCACACACTGGAAAAAAATCAAGGCAGTTAATACCCATCTTTTTGGTTCTTTTGTAAGTGGCTACTTTATAGCACCAATCTCTCTAACAAAAGTGAATAGAGCAGTGGTTCTCAACCTTTCTAATGCCACGACCCTTTAATACAGTTTCTCATGTTGTGGTGACCCCTAAACATAAAATTATTTATTTATTATTTGCTCGCCGGCCAGGAACGGGGGGGGGCAGGGAGGGAAAGAGGAGCCGCACATCTCCCCCGGGAAAAACCTCCAAGAACCCCCCCCCACCGGCTCTACTTCTGCTTCGCTCTCGTTTCCGCTGGGGGGGGGCAGTGTGGGAAAAGTTTCCAGAGTGTCGACCTTGGGGGGAGGAATCCCAGTGCCTTTGTCTTTTGCGCTGGGGGCAGCTCGCCCCCCCCGGAAAGGGCCGCCTTGCGGCCCCCCGGCCCTTCCGCAGCCCCCCCTCTGTGGTGAGTGGGGCAGGGGCTGTGGCGAGGAAGGGGCCTGCCCCTTGTGCTGCTGCCGCCCCCCAAGCTGGCCCATCAGATGGGAGGTTCTCCCGGTAGCGGAGAAGGAGAGCGATTTCAGTCCCTTCTGAATAGGGGGCAGGAGGACGCGAGCGCATGGCTCACGCTTGCGCACCACCACCAAGGAGGGAATGGAGCCTAAGACCATTGGAAATACGTATTTTCTGATGGTCTTAGGCGACCCCTGTGAAAGGGTCGTTCAACCCCCAAAGGGATCGCGACCCACAGGTTGAGAACCACTGGAATAGAAACTACATCTGAGGTGAGCAGCTTCCTGGGATTAGGGCCCTGCACTCGCTTCCCCCAAAACCCTGTGAGGATCAATCACATCATCATATCATTGAATTTCCTGCTGGGAAACATGATGCATAAGGAGCACACACCTTGTTTTCCAGCAGAATTACTCTTCTGTCTGCTGGACTTTGTTCCCAGCAGCTGAGATTGGAGTGGTGAGACAGGCTTTGGGAACAACAATCTGGGATGCAGAGACACTGCATGTAGCAGCCCACAGGCAATCAGTTGCCCACCTCTATTCTATTTGGACCATGTGTGACTATGGTGGAGGGGAGCCAAGACATTTTTTGATTCTTTATATTATATACTACAGTCCATTTTTCTCTGGCACATGTTCCCTACCTTATCTAAGAATGAAGAGGCAATGGACTCTCAGTTTGGACCAATGCTACTAAAATATATAAAGCACCCTTAATATGAAGCATACAGCCTCTTATATTACAGAATATCAGTACAAAAGGCTTTACTAATAAACAGTGCAAACTCTTCTTGCTTGGCTGCAATTCATTATGACATTAGAGTGACTGTAACTGAAAGTGATAACTGCATAGGGACGAGATTGTGATCTTTCCAAATGTTGAACCTGTATTTCTTTCTCTGACATTCTTTGTATAAAACAAAACAAGAAGTTTGGTAAGAAGCAAATGCAAACTTCTCCCAGCAGGCTGTGGTTTACATTTTGAAGCAGATCCCACTAATGTGATCTAGAACTGTCTTACCATATGCAGCAAATACATCTTTAATCTCCTTCTCAAGGACCTTCAAGGCAGCTTCAATGCCATAGGTATTCGCCACTGAATGGATGTCATTGCAATAAAGCCTGTTCACATCTAAAATCTAAAAGAAAATGGGTACAAAAGGTCACAGGTGAGCAAACTTCCGCATCATCCTCCCTGATTAATTATTTTTGTGAACTGATAAAGAGCAATGAACAAAACATTAGCAAAAGAAATGTGCATGTAATTTGTTTGCAAGCAAAAAAATGTAGCAAGGTAAACAAGCAATGGGAATTTCCCTGTAATGGAATCCTGAAGACCCTTCAGATCCAAATTAAAGACCTTTGAAAACCATTTAGATGTTTCCAACAGAAACCTTGGAGCAATTATCCAGAACAGGGTGAAAACAACAGCATGAGAGGTGGGATGCTACATGATTATCATGACTACCTCACTTCTGGAAATTGACATTTTCATATTCCAGTCTAAGAGATATTTGCAAGCTGTCAGTTTCAATATATCCTTTTCTTTAAGATAACTTTAGCTTTATACAGCATGAGTTGTTTATAGCTTTGAGAAAAAAGAAATATAGCAAATATAGGTAAGACTTTTAACACATTTTCCAGTGTTATGAGATACTGTCTCCACTCCACTGAAATTGTCTTCCTGGTACTTTGTGATGTCCCTTTGACAGGAAGTTCTAGAAAAATCAGACAATGAGAATGAAAGCTCAGTTTCTAAGACCCACTGTCCAAAAAACAAAAGGAGGCGTTTCTATATTCTCTTCTGTTTCTAAACTTGCTTACACCTTATCTTCTTTGAGCACATAGAAGTCAAACACTTAGAGGCGGTTTTGTTTTGGCTATAACAAAGTTAAAAGACTTCAAGAAAAAGCAGACATTGTAGATTTCCTCAGATAAATCAGTGGCACCACTGATTCTGAAGTGATTTAGTCTGTGGATAAGCTAAATCAAATACCAGGAAAACACTTCATGATACGCATTAAAACAACATTTATTCTGGGCAGTAGCAGGTTTCATCACTGCTTTTTCTATTTGTCACACTATGGGAAACATAGAATGTATCATTACGTACATCACCATAGCGGAAAAGCTCTGGAAGATTTATTCCTTCAGTCTGTAAAGTGAGCACAACCTCTCCATTTTTATTGCTGGTTTCATTTAAGAGACACCGAGTGATCCCTTTTGTCTCATGGATAACAGTGTCATTTGCCAGGGATGTCACAAGTGAGGGAAGATCAAAGTACTCCTTTATCAGAGGAAGCTTCAGTGAAATCTAGATGCAAACACAGTGGAAAAATTGTACCATTAAAAAGAAAGACTTCAGCCTATTAAGAAAATAAGGCACATCCAAGAACAAAAAAACCCTTCCCTTTCTTAACAGAGGAATTTATAAAAACAGAAACAGTGAACAACATTTTTTGTTCCCAAGTCCTCAGGTTCCAATCTTTTAGCTCCACGTTGCCCACAATAAATGGGTTTGCTGATGCCTTTCAAGATGCTACCAAATTTTTGCACCATAGCAAAGTAGGTAGTCCTCACTTAAAGCTGTCTTCACAACCTGCTGTGGAGATACTATTACATAGAGCAAGTACAGCTATAAGCTCGTAGTATGTGCAGCTTCAGGAAAAATCTTTGCTAGAGTTTTCCAAGCCATTTTGAACTCATGCTGGAATAAAAAATCTAAAATGATTGCTTTTCCCTACAGTAATAAGCATAGGACACAATCTCCCCAGGTGATGTCTTACACAAATCTCATATTGTTTATTCCATTCTAATTCATTTCACAAGATTTGAACAGAAGAGCTTTTTGGCAGATTGTTCTTTCTCTGTCAGAGTCTGTCAGCTGTCTAAAACTGATTCCCTGAGGTGGACACCTTTCCTCATAGTAAAGCCATCTCTGATCCCAGCAGGTGGCTGAACAGCAAGACTTACACTAGCACCATTCACCATGCCCTATTAATTCCTGTTGTGTATCCTGATCTGGAAAGTAATGCAACTGAAAATAATTTAATACCACTCTGGCTTTCAGTAATACAGCACTGATGTTATTGCACAGATCAAATCCTTCATGCAAGTTAGCTCAAATGTTGCTTTAATATCAAGTCCACTTAAAGTTATGATCTGGTGTTTTTATGCAAGATACATGAAAGACAGTCTCATAATCTCTTCAGTATTCTTTTAGTAGGCAGAATGATCAACAAGCCGTGAATTCTGTTTCTACATTATGATGCACTTGTTTGCAGAACACACTGCTTCATCTCCTCCTTGTGCATCAACAAAAGCTTCACTAGATTTGGCAAATACATTGCTATTAAAAAGGCTTCACTTTGATTTTGAAAAACTAAGCCATACAAGGTGTTCTATCTCTGTGCACTGATATGTGGGTTAAAAGCAGTCCAACACATTGTCACTAATATATTAAACAGCAGTAGGATGAGATTATATTTTCATTGGTGGCACCCACTGTAGACCTCCCTGTCCATGTGGCTACCTTCTTTAATTCACTTTTAGGAAGCAAGCAAACCACAGCCTATTCTCCCATACCTTCAAGAGCCTTTAACATCTGAGACACATGGAGTGCAGTCCTAAACACATCTGTTGAGAGAGGTATGCCTCACTAACCTCAATTAGACTTGCTTCTAGGTAAATATGTGCAGTATAAGATTACAAACCGATTTCCATTAGCTGCTTCCTAGTACTTTCTTTTATCCTTTTCTCTGTTTTTTTTAAACTGTTTTATCTGCTACACATATCGCTTGCTATTTTTAAAAAATACAAAAGCAACATTTATTTACTTACTATATTTCTATGCTGCCTTTCATCGATAGATCTGAAGGCAGTTTAAATGGTTTTCCTCCCAGTTTGCCATTACAACCAGTTTATGATCAGGCTGAGAGTACCACCAGCTCAATGCCATCCAGGGAGTGTAAGGGGATTTGACAGCAAGGATCTTTGATCCTAGTGCAATATTCCCAAGTCCCACACCACACTGATTTTTGCATTTCATCATTTTATTTGTATTATTATAGGCCATCTCGAGGTACTGGCAATAAAATGTTAAAAAAAATACAGTAGCAATTTTTTTTGCTGTGGTAACCTGAACATATATATATATACATTTGCCTGCCATGTCTATAAGCTTACCTCACACCACAGTTCGTTATCAACATCATATGTATAGCTCTCGATAGCATCATGGTTCTCCAAAACAGCACTTATTCTTTGTTGTACCCATTCATTTTTCTCCTTTTTTTCACCGCGAGCCCTTCGACTAGAGGAAGGAGTATAAGTCTCATCCTGACTTTCATCAGCCTCTGGATTCCTTCCATTCACTTCATTCTCTTCCTGTTCCAGAACGTCATCATCCTCCATCTGTTTATCATCATCACTCTCATAATCGACCTGCAGCAGAAATCCTCAAATTATACATACACTAATGCAAAAAGATTACAAATCCATTCATCATTTATTGCTAGCTTCCAAGGTGTGGTTTTATATGCATAATCTCTCCTTGTGACCCCAGTACAAATGTAACAATAAATACAGACATCATCATGGCTATGTCACTAAGAGTATTGCATCAAAAAGGACAGGATTTCTTCAAAATACGCTAAGTAAAACACAAAAAACTGCTTTCACCTATCCTCTGTCTGAGCTCAAACTGGGGGTGGGGGGAGGTGGGGATACATTTAAAGGGCATGTCATACTTCCCAGAGGCTTCTGGGGAGGGGAGACAATTTACAATTGGTTTCAAAAGTTATTTTTGTATGTGTGTGGTGGAGAATCACAGGACAGTTTGTGGGACCAAAGGGGCTACAGTTTGCCCATCTATTCTTTGTATCCACAGTATGGTAGATATAACAGATCTTCAGACATATGGGCCCCAAGGAGTCTACTAATTACACCCATAAGATCTTCAGAGATGTCTCCAAATGCGACTTTGTTATAAATGCTTAGCCTGGCCTCAGGCCTGGCTATACCATGCATAAGAACAACAGACAAATAAAAACAACATTTATTTATGGGATATGAAGCCACTACTCTTCACAGAATGTCTGCACTGACACTTTCAAGTAATGTTAAACTTCCAAGAAATAGCATCTTCAAGGCCCTATTAATCAAAAAGGAACTAATGCACAAAGATCTAATTTCTCCTTCAACACGGGAATAAAGTCTGATTTGTCTTTCAGTTACACCTTGGAAAATTACATTTTTGACTACAGCTCCAAGCAGCATCCAATCAGCATGGTTTGGGTGATTCTGAGAGCCACAGTCCAAAAAAGTAAGTTTTAGGCTCTATCTTCAACTGAGCCCCAAATAGGATTTTCTATTCTGCTAACAATAACAAGCAGTCCCGTATAATTTTTCGCCACATATTTATTCAAAACTGGATGTATGTGCACTTTTATCAGAATTTCTACCAAGGAAAAATGATTTTCTAACCAGCTCTTTGGCCCCAAGGGGTCCCCAAAAGGTCCATAACAGATGCCTTAGTAAGATCCAACGCCAATAGTATGTCATTACCTCCTCTTCCTGCTTAGCTTTTCTTTTTGCATCTGTAGCATCCACATCCTCTTCACCTGTTTCATCATCTAGACCATCTGGTATTCTTCCTTCTTCCTCAGCTTCAGCTTCATTGTTCTCCTAGGTCAAAAGATATAAGACTGGGGCCGAGAATCTCTGTTTGGATGGGCTGTTCTGACTTTTTCACAGTGAGGTCTGAAAGTATCTCTAGTCAGCATAAAATCCTTTATGAAATAGACATCTAAGCTTTTACTATGTAAGACTTGCCAAGACCCATGGGCCTGCCCAGCCTCACACCTCTTTGTGTCCACGTCTGAACAGCCAGGGAGATCTCTGGATCAAGCCAAGGCTATGACAAATAGGTCTGCTTCTATTCTCCCCTCCTGAGAATGCAGTGCCTTCTCCTTCTTGTCCCCCACTGGCCTCTCCTCCCAGGGTTATCTCCCTCTACGACTTTCCCTAAATCTGCCTCTTTTCAGATATAAGGACAAGCAGTGAGTACTGATGGTACAGACGGTACTAATGGTAGCATGTGTAACCAAGTGCAGCTTAAAGAGACACTCTCTTGAAGCAGCTTTTATAAAAAGAGATAAACAAATCTTTATTAAACACACTGTCAAAGTAAAATGTATTTTGTAATTAAAAATTCATAAATTAACACAACATTTCTCTCTCCAGTCCAACACTCAACAGTTTACTTCCACTCTTTCTGTTCTCTACACCTACTCTTTCAACCTCCACTCCCTGTTTTTAGTTAAATTTCCTTTATTCCTTTCCCTCATCTAGCCCCTTCCTTTGGCTATCCGGGGTTCTATTTGCTCCAGTCAATTTTTTGAACCCCAGGGATTGCCATGGTGTCTCCATTACTAAGCCCCTGCCCTCAGGGTTTGTCACAAGACTTTTTTAATTTGAGATAGCAATACTAATGTCTGGAACAAGAGCAGGGAACCTTTTTCAGCCCAAGTGTAGTATTCCCTTGTGATAGGCACAAAGAGGAATTAATTTAGTCCTGGAATTAGGCTTGAAAAATAGCCTCGTGATTTGCCAGTGAAAGACTTTCCCCACAAGCCTAATTAATGCATCTGTGCATATGAGAGAAAGGGGAGGATGAAGAAGTAGCTGTCATGCCAATGTTTATTAATATGCATGTTAATGCAGGATGTTTATGCAGAAGAGAGGTCACAGAACCAATTCCCCACCTAGTTTATTTGGTAGACTAATAATATATAATGCAATTCAGTCATACCAAAAGCAAAGAAGATGTTTACAAATAGGTCAACAAATATTGTTTTGCACAATCATTAATGGAAGCTGACAGAAAGAGTTGAGGATGGAAACATAAGTTAAAATCCCTCAGCTAGCTAGGGAGTCAGGCAAACAATCCCAGTTGCTGACAACAATTCAACTGATTGTTCTTAACAACTGCAATATTAAGACGCCAGCATCTCGTTAAAATTAAACTTTTAGCCTTGTATTTGGTACTATATATGCATCTGTATAGTGTTAAGAATAGCATATCTTCAGGAAAAAGCTCATTAAATACTATTTTCAAGATAAAGAGAAAAATCTTTTATCATTCATGCACATAAATGTCTCCTACATAAAAAGGCACTTTATCAGTACAAGACAGAAAGAATTAACCATGTGTAAAAATATCTTTCAAAATAACCCTGCAGATATTGTTTTTATATGCAGGCTTCCAAAAATTCACAATACTGCTTCAAGTAAGCAGACTAGATCTTTACCTGGTTTTCCTGAGAAGGACCATTTTCCTCACCACTTTCTACATCCCTCTGAATTGCTTTTCGAGAGCTGACAGTGTTGTAAAATGCCAACTTTGAACACTTCTTTTTAATTTTTTCCAGCAAGATTTTAAAGAATCTATGTGGAAGAGAGCAGGGATACAGTGCAAATCTCACATAACTGATGTCACATCACATTTTCCATTACTAAATGTTAAGAGAAATAAAGAAAGAAGAGGTATCAGCCCTATCATCAGCATCACATTTATCATCAGCCATATTTCTGAAAGCACCTCACTGACCAGCAAGTTTACAAGACTGCCTAGGTTTAGCTGCAGAATTATTATGCCACCACAGAATCTGGTGTCTGTTTATGAGACGAGTGAGAAAATCCTGATGAAGTTGTGACTAATACAAGGTAATATATAAAGAACCATTTGAAGTGAGTGTGTAGGGAATTGCTGTTGTGTGACTTTAAGTCGTTTCCAACTTATGGCAGCCCTAAAGCAACCCTATCATGAGGTTTTCTGGAGCTGAGAGTGTGTGACACACCCAGTGTCACCCAATGGGTTTCCATGGATGAGCAGAGAAACAAATCATGGTCTTCAGGACTTAGTACAATGCTCAAACTACTAAACTACACTGACTCTCTATGTAGTGAATGCCTAGTGTAAATTCAAAATGGAGGAAACAGCTTCCTTCTCATTATCTGGTAAATTCCTCATAATATATATTTTTTTACTTCTGCAGCCCAACAGCAAAATCTGAGAACTAGATATAAGCAGATACTAACCTTGACTCCATAAAGTGCAAGATGTCCCTTGGCTTCACATATTTCTCTTCCTGATAGCATTCATATGGGAGAAAACTAAACTTGATGATATAGACACGGTGCTTGTTTTGCATCTCTTCCAAACACAGGGACTCTCTTATGTCAACCTTTTCTAACACCTTGAAACAGTGAGAAGAATAAATGAATTCAGATATAACTCAGACGGCAACTATGCTCTTATGAACATAAGGATATATTTTCTCTTTCACAGTCCCCAAACTCTGTACCTCCTCACAGTATACAGCAATACTAGAAATGAAAAATTTGCAATTGGTTATACAAAGAATTCTTCTGCCACAGCCAAACTCGAAAGATTTCAAGATGATAAAGAAAGGATATTTCCATTATTCATTTTTCAGAATTCTCTGGTCCCCACTAGGCAGGTGCTCAGTTTCAGGGTCTTTATTGCAACAGTGAACAAACTGTAGGCTGTAGGTCACATGCAGCTTTCAGGCTTCTGTGTGCCCCAGTAGGACCCTCTTAAACTCTTGAACCCGTGGCATGGGATGTCCCTAGAAGCTCTGGTGGGCATAAGGCTCTTCCAGATTGGTCTAAAATAGGGCCCTGTACTGGAAGCAGAGGCCATTTTTCCTTCCCATACCTGACCAGCAGGTTGCACCACTGTGTTTCAGCACACCAAAGCAATGTAATGGTTGCCCTTTGGGTCACTTTTCAGTTGTTTTGGAAGGGGTCTGTGAGGATATGGGAAGCAAATAACCAAGTTTTCTGGCAGTTTTGATATCTTTTGGGTAGTTTTTAAGCAAAAAAAAAAAAAAAAAAGGGTAAGAAATTGTCCTAATTTTTTTTTTTTTTAATTGGGGGCATGTCTGGGATTTTGGGTGGACTTTAAGGGCTGCACTTAGGCATTCCAATGACCACATGAAGCACACAGGTCACACTTTGCCCACCGTGGTCTAAGGAAGAATGAGTTCTAGTGATATAGCTTCAAATTTGGGTTCTGCTAGCTGTTCTTCCCTCTGTGTCTACTCATTCCATTCTTTTGAAGGGCCTGTTGTAGCAATTACTTGCATCTGCGGTAGGGCTCTTCCAAAGAATGTTTAAAGCTGAGATGTGGTTTGCAGAGGTGGTTCTATGTTTTGAGGGGCAAACTGTCTCCTTTCAGATTTTTTTAAAAGAGTTTTGATGCAAATTTGCCATTTCAGTGATGTACTACAGCACTACAATTCTTTTTAAAGTATAAAAGAGAGGGAAGGAGAAAGAGAGAGAAAAGAGGAGAAGAGGGTACTTTTTTGTTCCAATTTGTGTTAGAATTAAAAACCCACTCAAGTGTGGGGGAAAAAGTGTTGCAGCTAGTGCTGAGAATTGAGAGAAAATAGCTCAAGACAACAGAAATATCATTCCAATATTCTTAAAAACCACAAGAACTACAATAGCAATACCACACACCTCCATACATTCACCTCATCTTGATTGGCCATTTAAATGCAATTTTACCCTTCAGGTCTCTTTCACCACCAAAAAGCAGTTCTTAGCTACTGCAAGTGATCATCTGGTCATCCCTATTCCCCAAAACTGCTTTTGCTTGGTTTAAAACAGGACAAGGAATGGAGGGAGAATTACACTAAAATGGCAAATCACACTACCCACAGGTTTCTGAGAGTGCAATTTGCTATTTTGGAGAAGAAATAATAATAATAATAATAATAATAATAATAATAATAATAATAATAATAATTATTATTATTATTATTATTATTATTATTATTATTATTATTATTATTATTATTATTATTTTCTGAGCATGGGGCAGCCGTCCAAGGTCCAGGAAGGGCAAAAATGGTTCCCAGACACCCTAAATTTGCCTACTCATAATTTATAGCAAGGAGAACTTATTCCAGCCCAAGGGCCAAATTCAATTTTAGAAAAATGCTTGGGGGGCTTCACTTCATTGGTTTCCTTCCAAAGGAAACAAAAATACAGATGTTTGGCTTAAAAATCCCACTCTCCATAGCTATGGCACAGAGGAGGCATTGCAACTTTCTAGAACAGGGAAATTGTCAAAAGACCGAGAATCTATCAAACAATGGTATCATGGAGAAGGGGTGCAGCCATCTGGAGAGTGTTAAAGTGTCCTGAGAATTGGTCCTCAGGACAAGAGTCCCCAACTCTAGGGGTCACAGGTGGTTCCCATGTCATGGAGGCAATGCATTTTTAATTCAGCTTTTGGGTAGTTTTAAAGGAATTTTCCAAGATGCTGAAGCTACTTAGAAATAGATTTTAGAACTTGGTAGAAGGCACTTAAAACCTAGAATGGATTCACTACTCCATTGACATCTGAGCTACCAGTCATCAGTGCCTAAATTTCTTTTAGAGCACAGAGTTTAAATCTTACCCCCACCCTCTTCTACCCTGTGAACCCTAAACCGTTTTGTAAGGCTCCAGTTTTAGACTAGCAGAATGTTTAACAGGAACACTTCTGGTTGGGACAGTGAAATAACTAGTATGTGTTTTTGGTCTCTGCTTTTAGATCAGCCCTTGATCCAAGACCTAGAGATTTCATCATTTCTTTAAATTCATGCTCTAGGGTGTACAGGAACAATGCAGGAACAGAAGAAGGGGGCTGCGAAGGGTCAGAATCCAGCTCACAGAAGCTCCTAATTTAGCATTTACCTACTTTGGGAAAGGAAATCAGCAGAGATTCCTACTCATGCAATTGGCTACTCCTAATGAGAGGGTGAGTGCCATATAATACCAGTCTTGCTCTCAACAGCAACTTCCAAGCTTGGGGACTCTACTTGCACCTGGAAGCACCAGTACAGAATGGAACCTGATGCTTTCAACTGGTATTTGCAGGCTTTTTAAGGATGCAAGTAACACAATGCCTCTATCTTGTTCTATTTTATATATGTGCACACAAATGCCTTTTCTCTTCAGAGCTTCGCTTATGGTAACTGCTGTGATTATGATAGGTCAATTCCATATAAAGGAGTCCTATTAACCAAGACTTACCTCCCCTAAGCACACTCTTGTAAGCTGTTTCTTGAGCCGCTTTGCCCTCTTGTGAGCCTTCTTAGTATTAAGTACAGGAACACTCATCATTGGGGTTTTAATATTCCCACTGGCTACCATTAGGATCTCCCGCAACCTGTTGCAAAGAATTGTTGCACATTTATCCATGAAGATGCTAAACATTTTAAGTCATATCAGACAAAGTTCTTTCCTGGTACATATCTTGTTATTTGCATAGCTAGGAAAACATTCAAAGTTAAATTACACCCTGCCTCCAAGGCTGGCAAGATGAGGTTAAAATGGTTTGTTCCCAAAAGTGAGACGGTTTTTGTCAATTCTCAGCTGAGTAAGAGAACAAGAGAACTTATGCAATAAAAAGCAAAAATAAATGGGAGGGGGATATAAGTGCCAAGAATGTAGATTTTAATCAGAATTAGCAATGGCACCAGAGGCAGGCTTCTGCCCTGCAGATGTACTTGACCAGAAGTATTCTGCAAGGTGCAGATATCTTTCATAAGCTTGACATAAATAATGTGTTTTGTGAGGATTTGTTTTTATCTCAAGACTTCTCCAGAAGGCCAACGAACAAGGAGGGCTGTAAAGCATTTATTTCTTTCTAAATAGCAGAGGAGAATACATGCTGAGAAAAGAGATGCAGAAGGGCAAAACTAGGCAAGTAGTAAGCAGAACAGTAGAAGCTCCAAGAGCAAAGAGATCTCGGGCTGCGAAGGATTCAGAGCAGGGTCAGGAGATCCTAGTACGCAGCCACATCATTTAATATGTTACCGCTGTTTATTCTGGGCAGTATGAAATATTAATCCAAGCTCCTGTACTTCAGAAAGTGAACAGTTAAGTTTAGAAAATATAAATATATATAAATATGGGCAGGCTTTTGGAATCCAGTTTTGACCAGTTAGCTAATAATGGTGTCACTAGTGATGTACTGGTTTGCAGTACAATAGTTCTATGGAAGTACCAATATTTCCAAATGTCTGCGCACAGATTTCTTGGATGGCTCCTTCTCTGTGATAGAGAAATGCTCATTCTCAAGCAGTGTTAACAACAACAACAGACAGAGATGTAATACTACCTTGGAATACCAAGTGTGACATTCATTTCTCCTCTTCCAGCAAAGTGAAAAGTGTTCAGAGTCATCTGTGTCGAGGGTTCCCCGATACTTTGAGCTGCAAGGAGACCCACAGCTTCTCCTGGGTCACAGAGTGATTGTTGCCACTTTAAATGCAGCAAGTCCTTTAATCTGAAGAAAGCAAGCAAGAAGTGGGCAGTTTAGATTTATACCGTGTGTGTGTGTGTGTGTGTGTTCAATAAAGTGGGTGAGCAAGTGTGGCAGGGGTCAGGGCATAGCACCCCAAAATAAGCCAAAAATCTCACCTGTAAATAAATGAAAATCACTTCCAGTTTCTATTTCTGAGGACTACAGTCATCCTTCCAAATTTGTGAGGATTAGGGGCAAAGGTGGAAAAACTGATTATCTCTAGCTTCCCCCCACAACCATATGCAACACACACAAAAAAAGACAATAGATTTAAATCTGCAGTGGGGAACATGCCAGCCACCAGGTTCTGGTCTTGCAAGGCAGAAGCAGGCTGCTGGCGGGGCTTGCACCACCACTGCTATTGCCCTACATCATTTTTACAAGCCTCACCTCCTGTTCAGAGTCTCTTCCAGTCTCTCTCAGACTAGCAAGGCCTGCACAGAGACTGCAGATAAGGTGAGACTATGAGTCCCTGTTAAAAATGGAGTAGGGCAGCAGTGGAGAAACCAGTAAGTAATCTGCAAATAACCAAATACATAAATGTTAAACCCGCATACGTAGAGGGATGACTGTACTTTCTATAGAGGTGTATTTCACAATCGAGTACCTTGAACAAAACCCAAGTCACACCTCACCCATCGCCAGGCACAAGGCTTTGCAAAGTTGTGCTCAACTCTTCCCCTGTTATTCCTTTTATCTTTCTTTCTTTCCTTATTCTGCAATCCTATGCACATCCATCTAAAAGCTTCACTTTGGTGGGATTTACTTTTCAGTATCTGTTGGAAGCAAGCCACAGAACTGGTTAGAAGATCTAGAGATTCCTGAGAGAACACTTCTCTAGGCATTCCTAGGTCCTCCAGTGTGATTGTATGGCCCGCTTCTACTGGAGGTTGACCACAGAATTATACTGGAGGACCTAGAGATTCCTAGAGAAGTTTTTTTAAAAAAGTGTTCGTGATTTTTTATTCACTGTCTTCTTCGTTTACAGGGGTTTTGCACTCCTAACCCCTATGAAAGTGGAGGGCTCACTGTAATTGCCTTTTTTCCTGTAACCCATTTCACTTTGATCATACACCCACAACCATATAAATGTATGCATAGACCTAAGGCATGAATATTGTATTCTATTTGTGAAGCCAAGGAAGCAGATGTATTCCAAAAAAGTTCTTCCTAAAATAAAAATGGGTCTTAAAGGAATCACAGGACTCCTGTTTCCTTGCCTCTCTTTCTTTTTACAACTCCAGACTTGGAATCTGTTCAATCAACCAAGGGTTCTGTTGAGTTGTGAACCATGTTTTTCTCTGGTTAACCAACAGCGACTAAAGGTGTCACTTTAACAATAGTGTCAAAATGTATAGGTGTGGTGATCTGGGCCCCAAGTCCCTAAAAATGTGCTTACATAGAACTAAAAATTACTACCTCTGAGAAGAAGGTCCAGATTTTCTGTAGCTAAGGTCATTCTGAGAGTCACACTCTCCAATGAAATTCTCTACTTTATTTTCAAATGTTTCTGATACAGAGCCAAAATGGATGTCTGGTCGCCAGATGGAAAGGCTAGGGTCAGGACATTTTGCCGCCTTCTTCTGATATTTCCTTCGACTCTTCTCATTTAGTTCATACCACATCTTGAGCACCTGAAATTGACAACAGAATTCAAAAGAGCAAAATTAGGTGCTTTTTCCTTAGTAGTATTATATCAGATTTCTTCCACTTGAATTTATAAAAATCCTCTTTTGTGACTGGAAATTAAAATTACAGCATAATCATAATCCACAATAAGTATGTACACATGAATCATAGTTATCAATTGCTTTTGGAAATAACCTGTAGAGTTGCAGGATCTCGACCATTTACAAGTTCCCCTGTAGGGATCTGTGCTCTTATACCAGCCAATTTTTTCTGACAAAATTGCAAAAAGCCTCCTTCTCTTCCCAAAGGTAGCTGGTGCTTGGCCTGCCATCTCTTGATGGATCTGAACTGTCCATTCGCTTGCTCAGGGTCCATTTTTGGCAGAATTTCATCAAAATGCTTGGTTTTCTCAATTACCTATAAAAAATACATAAAATCAGCCATTTGAAGTTTACAAAAACTTTCTAAACTTTGGACGCATACATCCACCTTTGCAGAGGACTGCCAAGAACTTTGTGGTGCCAAAGATCAACAAGAATGTGTTTCCAGCAAGGGACATTTGCTTCCCATGGAAGGGGACATATACACTACGGATCAGGTGGGTGGAAAGGCCAATTTTACTCTGCCTACAGCTAGGGCATATAGCACAATGGAGGTTTCATCCTACTGCTAGTGTAGGGCCTCCTTAATTTCACTGAATCACCTGTACAAAGAGCAACTGTCTATCAGTGACTCCCAAACATCTGTTCCATGCATTCTGGACAATGGCCTTGCAGACACTTAATGCTATGTGGGCAGAATTAAAGAGTAACTGTGGGAAGAAAGTGGGAGGTGTTTTAAGTCCAGCTCTGTTGAAAGTGTTCTTCTTAGTAACTTGTCTCCTAGTTGACAGAAGAGAAATCACCACAAATCTCTGGACCACTGGTGGGTGACAAGCAGGAAGGTTGGGGAAGGCTACATGGACAACCCAGCTGGCTCAAAATGAAACACAAAGTGGGGCTTACTGCCAGCATACATGAGATTGCAGCATTCATGTCAGCTTTTCACTTCCAAGTGAAAAAGGAAAAACTGACTAACCTAGAAAGGGAATATATATTGTGTGTGTGCAATCTATTAGGGTGTTTGTTCTCTTGTGCAATTCCCTCTGAAAGTCAAGGAGCTTGTTCAAAAGTACTACTGTGCATCTGCTCCAGTCTCATTCATTTTGTATTTACATAGAACCTTTCCCTGAAAGAATATGCCTTCTATACATTATTAAGAAAGCTACAGTGGATTCAAATGAGATGATACATTAGAAGAGGCAGATGGAAAAGGTATGAAGTCCTCTGCCTACTTTTCAAATGCATTACACTTTTTTGTAAGACAGCTTCAAGAAAGTATTTTATTTATTATAAAAACACAATATTTTATTATGGAATACTTTCTTGTTTCAAGAAATATTCTTCTGGTAGAAGATACGCTTCAAAGTTCTTTCAAGTTAGTGGGGAGAAAATCCTACCCTGTGGTTATCGGCAATGAATGGAAACTGCTTGGATTGCAAGAACTGTGTCTTTGGGATATCTAGCCCATCTTCTCCATAGAGAAACTGGATTACACTGCCATCGCTATCTCGCACAGTCAGGTCATAATGGACTATCAGACCTTCCAAATGTTTTATGATACACCTGTAGAAAGATCAGAATGTTAGGGAAGGACCATACTGGATATACCCAATGCAATATTGATCAAATAAATGTAAAAATAAAAACACCCTACAAGTCAGTGCCTTGAAAAGTGTGACCAAGAAAACTTTAGAAATGAGGCAGTAACACTGGCAGTCTGAAAATCCAAGAGTATAATAAAGCAACTCTTACCTTTGAAGGTATCCTGATCGGCTGGTTTTAACAGCAGTATCCACTAGACCTTCTCTACCAGCCATACAATGGAAGAAGAACTCCTAAAGCACAATTACAACTTCTATGAGAAAAAGATGTGAGCTCCACCTAAGCATGCAACAGCACATGAAGGCTCCTAAAGTTCCATACTCCTAATAGTAATTCCCTATACTCCATATAACCTTATACAAGTTCATATTCAAGGAAAAATGACCTAATTTATATCTTATATTGAATATTATTAAGTTAAGCCATACAGAAGAATTAAAATGGACAAACTCACCGGAGGTTTGATTCCAGTGAGAAATCGACTTGCCACAAAACCCCCTGATTTGGGAGAAAAGTCATAAGGCTGGAAACATGGCAGCGATTTACCAGATGGCATCAAGGGAGGTCTTCGACCTTCTAACTCAATCTGGCCCAGCAAACAAGATATCTTTAAGAAGCCAAGAGAAAAATAATAAGGCATGGCCACCAGTCCAAAGGCAAGCAACACAGCTAAAACTAACCCAGTTTCTTTATTAACTCAGTGAATGTGACCTGGTTCTCCAAAGGGAACAAACATGATTTAGAAATGGTGACTTCATGTTATCTCTGTTCATCATTCCTTATTAAATATTAGTTTTGTGCTCAGATTCCAGTATTCATCCTACTAGAAGGGATTACTGCAATTCCTTCTTTAAATGCTCCTAAGAGGTACTGAAGAGCCAGCATAGTGTAGCAGTTTGAGTGTGAACTAGGACTGCAGGAGATCAGGGTTCAACCCCCTGCTCTGCCATGAATACGCACTGTATGACCCTGTGCAAGTCACACTTTCTTAGTCCCAGGGAAGACAATGGCAAATCATGCCAAGAAAATCCTATTAGAAGTTCACCTTACAGTTGTCCTAAGTCAGAAATGAACTGAAGGGAATTAACAGGAGGTAATGAAACTATAGGGGAAGTGGCAGTGATGATGACTAACTTCTTTTCATTGGTGCACTACTTTGCAAAGTACAGTGATGTCTAGGAATGTGTTTTGACAAACAGAATCATTATCAACTAGTAAAGCATAGCTCTTCCAAATTATGTGAAGATGTTTGAAACAGAAGCATTAACACATTACTGCAAAATTGGTCATGCATGCTGCAATAAGCTATGTATTCCCAGAACTCCAAAGTGGTCCTCATGGTTAAACATGTATAATCTACTCTGCAGACAAAGGTAGATTCCTGAACTTAACATGCCATGCAACAACCCCTCCTCCTCATGTAACTATAAATATTACCGGTATGAAATACTACATCATTACTGAATATTAATTTTGTTTTATTTCTTCTGATACAATGCCTTGAGAATTTTATAAATAAGTTGGATCCAACTTAGTAATACTTGGAATAACCTGCAATAGTTGTAACTAACTTCTCCCACTGAGATCAATAGGATATTACACCTTGATTTTCAGCACAAAAACACAACATACCTGCATAGTATTCACAGTAGAGCCTTTTGCTCCGGATTGCACCATCAGCTGCAAATTATTCTCTGGAAAACTCCGGTGAAGCCCAAGAGGCATGCACACCTAGATTTTGAAAGATAAAATAAAGTCATTGTTTAACCCATAGAAAGGCTAACTGCAGAAGTGATAAAAATTTGAAACCAATGTTCTCAGTTTTGATAATCTGACACTGAAAAGACTTTGTTTGGCAGGTAGTATGCAATATATCTAGATTACATTCCAGGAAGGCTTCAACTTAAAGCCTTGTTTACCTATGAAGCTCACTGGGCAGCCTTAGACACAATGAGAGAAGAGTTGTCATGATAAAATGTTATCATTTTATGTTACATGTTCTTGAGTTCCATAAAGGAACGATGATACAGAGAAGGATGTACATTTCCTACAAAAGATTTTTGTGAATTACAGGCATGTTAAAAATAAAATATGTGAATCAATAAATATGACAATAATCTCACATTTTTTCAAGCAAACCTTGTTAATTTCATTGCTGCATTGGTTGGCAACTTCTTTGAATTTCAGATCAACCATGTTAAAATCTCTCTGGTCTTTGTGAAGATGCGCATCTTGCCATTTGCTACGGAGCTCCTCAGATGATGTAGTATGGGGCAAATTAAAAGCAGCTTGAATGGCCTAAGAAAAACAAAGTCTCTTTAAATGCCAAGGCATAAAAAGCAATACAGGAGTCTTGGTGAAGCCGGACACTCCAATTCTTTCAAAGTATGAACTTACCTTTGTACCACAGTAAGTACTTTCTTTAATTATATTACACCTCTTCCGATCTGCATGACGTTTGACCAAAATATCTTCAACGCCTAAAATGGAAAGACAGAGAATGTACATCCCCTCAAGATTCAGTGTCAACTACTTTTGACTTGTATGACTTTTTCTGAAATAAAACCCTATTCTTATAAACTCATGCAGACTTCATGTTATGTTTGGCTAAGCAATTACTTATGAACTCTCCAAAATACAAGGAGTTGTATCTTCCATAGCAGAAATAGCAGGAAAAAAATCAGTGTCACAAATCTGATTACAATCATAATTCCTTGGTAATTTTTTTTTTTATTCTGTAACCACATAAATCAAAGATGGGCAACTGAGGTAGATCCAGGGCCAATTTTCTGCCCATGGGACATTCTGAGGGTTGTGCGTGCTGCCACACATGCCTCAAAAGAAAAGAGCAGCAGTCCACTTCTGATTTTGAAAAAGGAGTATTTGTGTCAATTAAACAAAGCAGAGGGTCCCTCGAATCTATTTAAAAGATGAACTGCTGCTCCAAGAGGATTTCAAGAGAGGCAATTCACTATGACTTTTTTGTCCTGCAAAATGGCAGTTCCACACTAAGGGATACTGGAACCACCGTCATTTGATGCAATACCACAGTTGTGCAGCAACAGGACCCTAAGTATTGCCTGGGCTGCATAGATGCGGAAGAATGGCAGATAATTTTAACATGCTGCAGTGCTGTGTAGCAGAGTACAATCACAGACGGGCCCTGCATTTGTTAGAAAAGCTCAGAAACAAACATGAAAGGGAGAACAACTCTACACAATTTCTTATCCAGCACAGGGTCTCAGAGTTGGTAATATGTTATTCTTCAAGATATTTCTATCTATTTTACCAGCTTCCAGTAGCTGTGCTGCTGGCTGTGAGCTGTAGTCCCAAACAGGTAGATTTGCCAAAGTTTGCATTCTGTGATGTTGAACAAATATGCATTTTGTTTATTTATTTATTTTGCTGGTGATCCAGTAAACTGTCTTACCCATTGTAAAACCCCTGTAGAACTGCAAGTAGGCAGTGAAGAGCCGAGCCAGAGATGTCAGCACCTTTCCACCAGTCTCACCACCATAAACCTCATGGCAGCAGTGGACTAAACCATAGGCAGAGCTCCCATAGTGAGCTTTATCCAAGACCCCACAGAGCAACTCTCCATTTCTAATGATAACCTGCAAGTGCAATAAATAAATAAATCAGTCAGTCAGTCAAGTTAGGTCTTGTTAGGAACTACCCCTGTGCTTGTTGCTTGGAATGCTACCTAAAGGATAGGATGACTGTAGAGACAATTCCTTCTTATTCTGAACCTAAAACTCAGGATTTCCCTTTACTTCCAAGCACCTCTCAAGTTCAGTAAGATGAACCCTCCTAAGTAAGGTTGGGACAACTATACATTTCTGAAATAAATAAACTACCAAGACCAGTCAAAGTTTTAAAACATTGAGCCATACCTCAGATTCACACATAAAGTCAAAATTTGTTCTGTAAGTTCTGTGGGAAGATTTCCTCATCCAGGCTTTTCCACTGATCTTAGCTTTCCCAGACAAATTCAGTGGAATGTGATCCTCTGGAATTACATTTATTAGCAATGTAGAAACAACCTGAGATAAAGAAAAGATACGGTGGAATAAAACTCAAGGAATTAAACCGATCTCTTCATGATAGTTATCTTCCTCATCAAATCTTAAATGATTTATTTCTCTCTATAGATACAACACTTCACACATCTGAATACATAATATATTGAACCATGCAAACACATAAGAGCACTTAGAGAAATAAACTGATGCTATTTTGGCATTATTCAGCATCATGAACACCATTACAATTATGAATAATTTATACAAAAATTAACACACAACTGGTGCTTTACAAAAGGCAGAAAATATGAATCATTGCTCCCAGAGACACAATCTAAAACAAAATCGTGAGACAAATAAAAGGGGGGTTTCAGTAGAAAAGAAAGCCATGTGAATAACAGATGGATGGATATGCATAAGAAAAGAAAGAATTCGTAAGAGAAAAAAGGGAAGCAATAGTTAAGTATGAAAGAGCACTGAACCAAAGAGAGAAAGAGAGGGTATAGAAAATGGAGCAAGTAAGAAAAAGCAAGACACGAAGTGGCAGACCAAATGGAATTACTAGAACACAAAACTAAATTAGGACAATGAGATGTGCACAGAAGGACAAGGACTGAGTGACCTTGTCCCAGTAAGGTTTTTGCCATGAATAAAAAAAGCAGTAGAAATAACTATAGTGGCCCCTTCACTTTTGCAAGAATTTGGGGTGTGGAACCCTTGCAAAACTGGAAAAACTGTGAATAACTCCTCCCCATCATCCCCCTTCCATTTCCTTGCCTTTTGTGTGCCAGGGCCAGACACAAGGGAATAAGAGGGAGCTTCAGAAGGGAGAAAGAAGGCACATGCACATCACTCCCCCCACCAATTCCCAAGTCTTTTGCCTCAGTGCAAATTCTCAGACTACAGGGAAGGGAATGGGAGGGAGAACTCCAGAAGTGGGAAGGACGGCTTGCGCATGTCTCCCCCCACATCCCCTTGCCTTTTGCCTCGGTGCAAATTCTCAGCATCAAGGCCAGAGGCAAGGGAATGGGAGGGGGAGCCTGGAAGGGTGAACGAAGGCTCACACAAGCCTTCCCCTCCCATTCTCTTGCCTTTTGCTTCACTGTGAGTTCTCAGCGGCAGGGCCAGGCACAGGAAAATGGGAGAAGGGAACTCTGAAGGGGAGAAGGAAGGTGCTCAAGTGCCCCTTCCCCTTTCCCCTTGCCTTTTTCCCCTTCTCTGCATCTGGCAAAATGCAAAGGAATGGTGGGGGGAAGGCACACAAACACCTCACAAATAATCAAATTCGCAAAGGTCAATGTGGAGAGAGGACTGTACAGCAAAACAAATAAAACAGAAGATGAAACAGAAACAGTTTTGAAATTCAAGTGGAAATTTTCTGGCCAGGATGTTAGCAATGCTTTCTCTTTTAGTGTTAGCTGAAGCAGCAGCCCAACCAAGGGCACCAGAAGAAGTAGGCTGCACTATTAAACCAACCAGTCTCGTGCCTTTTCTAATAAATGTATAGAAAATCACTTTTATACTGTGACAGGTAATGGTATTTAGACAAATAAAAGAAACTGCAATCTTGTAACTTTCAAAGTAACAAGATTGAGATGTCACTAAAAATGGTTTCTGTTACTTCACAGTGTGGACAAACTTGACTAAACCATGCTGCTTAACTACGAACAGACTATTCTATGTAAACAAGTCTCATAAATTAACCTACCTGCTTTCCCGTCCACAAACGCTGTGGCTTTAAAATGGAGGGAGGGAGGAGTTTCACTTTCCCCTTTTTGTCTGTCAGCCCTTGATACACTAGTTCTGCATATTGCTCACGAGTGAAGAAGCAGCCCCGTGCAGTCATGCTGGCCCCGGACACCATGTGATCTTGGATCAAACCTGCCAGTGGGGTTCCATCCTGGGAAATTCATCATAAGACAGCAAAAAATAAAACATCAAGTCACACATCAGCCATGCAATGTAGCACAATGTCAATACTTCAGGTCAGATGTGGGCCTGAGACAGTAATGTAAACCATCACTCTATAGTGTAGTCAACTCTACCCAAATTCAAAATCACTAAATTGTTGAAAATAAAGAAAAGAGAACACCAGAAAAGAGCAAACAAAGGCAAACATGATTTGGTTTGTGACCAAGAGATTCACCTTAGGGACTAGATACTGTTCATCAGTACAGGCCAATATATAAGCTTCAGCGCGGCCCAGCTCATTCTGAGGGAAATGAGCATTCATTTCATCACCATCAAAATCAGCATTGTAGGCTTTGCAATTGGCATAGTGGAGTCTCAGAACCTTCTCTCCGGGGAGGATCCTTGCTCGATGAGCTTGGATGGAGGGTCTGTGAAGGGTAGGTTGCCGATTCAGCAGAAGGACATCTCCATTTTTAATATGCCGGCACACCTACAAGAGATTTAAGTTCAGCCATATAAAATACTTTCTAAGAGAACTCAGAATTTCTATGAGCAGAAAACTGATGAAGAAAGTAAAAATTAAAAAAAAAAAAAGAGGTACAGAGGGTAGTAAACAAACAGACTAGAAGAGCTGGAATGTTAAAGGAGCCAAGGTACTATTTTTGGCTTTGAGATCCTTATTCAGTGGCCTAGTAAGAGCATAATATAACAAAATACAAAATCCACAAAACAATAACTTAATTACGACAGCTAAAATGCACAAAATATATAGTGCAAGCTTTTGAAGCTTCACTGCTTCTTCAGCAGGCAAAGATGTTAAAAATCATCTAGGACAAGAAAAGTGACAATGTTAGAGCCACAGGCCCACATTTTGTCTCAGATGTTACTTCTGTTATCAATTAAAATGGTCTGGAGGGGTATCAATGCAGGCAAGGCATTCTTGGTCTTGTGGGGACACAAGGAAGTAAAACACGAGCAATAAAATACAGAGACTGAACCTCATTGGCTATGTGGGGACTAAGGACAAAGGGGACTGTCCTTTGTCCTCATCCCTGCATGGCCAAGAAGGGGAGTGGCATCACTGTTTTGTAGATTTTAGATTTTCTTGTATTTTGCTGCAGGGACAACATGTTTTGTAGATTTTAGATTTTCTTGTATTTTGCTGCAGGGACAACATGTTTAATCACTTTTTAACTTTTGTATTTTGTGAATTTTTAACCATGAGTTTTTTTAATCTACTGCAAGCCCTTGGAGTACTGAATGGGGAAATATTAAGAATACTATTTAAGGAGAGAGAAAATATATACAGAAATACACAGAGGGAGACAGAGAGAGAAAGAACTGAGAGAGAGGGAAAGGGAGAGAGAGAGAGACAGAGCCATGTTAGAGCTAGAGTATCACTACCCTAAGCCAGGGTCAAGTAGTTTCAAAGAGGGGCAAATTTTTGTCCCCAGGACCGACACTATCTGCATGTCAAATATCCTGACATAATAACCATAGATTATTACCACAGGTAATTAGGTTTGGCCAATACCCACAATTTTTATTCCTGGTTTTGGTGTCCCAGTAGAAGGAGTCAAGAGCTGCTTGGCTATGGCTTCCCTCTGGGTCTCACTCGCGGTACTCAATATTGTGCGAGACCCATCTTCGTTAATGATCATAGAAGCACCAGGATGCTGATTGGGACCATTTATAACAGCCTGCCTCAACTCCTGAACATTCCAGGGAGTTACAGGTTGAGGATAGGTCAGTTTGGTAGCAAACACCTGTAAGAAAGAGAAAAAAAACAAAGATCAAGGTAACAGAAATCTTCTGCTTAATGCAAGACAGATTAAATTCACATTTATCCTGTCATACCAAGAAGCACCTCCATTTCACATAGCCAGTTTTACTGCATGTACCCAGAGGTTCTTACAAATTTTACTAGAAACAGAAAAAAGTAATTAAAAATACTGATCAAATTATTAGGTTTGGTTTACTACAAGAGCTTTCAAAATCTTTCTCAAATCTTTCTGGCAATGGCAATAAGTAAAACTACTTGACTTGGAATCCAGATCAGCCTGTTAGTGTGCTCATTTGCTCAATCATAATTCTAGCAGATATTTACTCCAATGGCTGTAGAAAAAATACTTTTCATGGAACCAATGTAATGTGTCACAAAAGAATCCATAATGAATAATATCCCCTGTTTCTGATGACTCACAAACACAAAAACTTTAAGATAAGAGTATATTTGAGTATTTCTCACTCAAATTAGAAGGAAGCATAGTCAGGAAGCCTAATTCTGCAAGGCTTTTTTCAACTGAAAATGGATTATGGAACTGAAACAAGGAGAACAAAGTCTCATGCTTGTAAAGATGGTACTACCTATTGAATCCTGTTTCTGAACGATTTCTACATCTCTGATAACATATTATGAATATAAGCTGTGACAAACCCCAGGGCGGCATAGCAACAGAGTTGCCTTAGCAACCAGGAGACTTTAAATTGAATGGTTGTTAAATTTGAAACCCAGGCTAGCCAGAGGGAGAGGCTAGATGGGGGGAGTGAGCCAAACAGAAATTTAACTAACAACAGGGTTTAGAGAGACAGAGTGAGAGAGATCCATCTGAGAGTGTGAGGGAGAGAGAGAGTGAAAAAGTTGGAGAGTGCTGGTCTTAAAGCTAAAAGTGTGTTGATGTTTGGGAATCTTTAATTTGCCAACTACCTTGTCCCTTGTCAATCTGTTAAATAAAGATTTTGTCATATTTTTGTAAAGAGCAGTCTCAGTAAAGTGCTTCTTGAATCTGGACCAATTACACATTCTACCATCAGTGACATAGTCATTTGGATAAACGAATCCATACTTTGCCCTATATCTACAAGATTGTGAATTTAGGGAAAGCAGTAGAGGTAGATAAACTGGGAGAGGTAGCCAGTGCTGGACAAAAATATAGAGGGGTGCTGCTTTTCTAGGAAAGGAGAATCTCAAAGCAGACCTGATTTGTCATAATCCTGGCTTGACCCAGATCTCCTGGTTTTGACATAAGCCTTTATCTTTGGGCTTTAATTCACTTAGAAGTAGGAAGGTGCACCCCATGGGTGGCGTATGGCTCTCCAGCACCTATTTTGAGCCCAGCTCTGAGCAGACTGTTAAAGCCATCTTGCACACCAACTTTTTTAAAAAATCAGTTGAACTCAAACTGCCAGAAATACATGACAGTTGGGTTTGATTTATCAACAAGTATGCCTATCATCCACAAAACTACTAAGAAAGGCGACCTAAACAGACATTTTCAACCAAATGGAAGCAAAAAATGATGCTATATTGCTTCCAATTCAGCCAAGATGGATCCCTGCAGCCCAACAGAAAGGTTCAAGAACAAAAACTAGCATCTGCCAACACCACAGTTGCAACCCCTAATCTGAATGAAAGCAAGTCAGTGAGGGAGAGAACTGAGCCAATCTTACTACTACAACAACAGCAACAAGAGTTGAGTCCAACCACCTGTCTACTGTTCCAGACAGTAAAGTTTTTCTAGATTAGGGGTGGGACAGTAAGGTCCAGTCACAATTCTACAAGCCAGAAAATGAATTTTTGTTGTCAAGAGTCCTGAGTACCACACACAAAATAAGGCCCACATACATGTAACTGAATCAATCCATTTAATCTCCTATCAGAGCTTCCCCTCTTCTGTCTTCTCCCTCTTAGTTTACTCCTCTCTGTACATTTAGGCTGTGAGCTCCTTTACTTTGCTGATGCTATTCTTTGAAGTGCCAGGTACACTGATGGTGGTACATTAAGAGTAATTATTGTAGTAATATAACAATTAGACATGTAATTCTAATGAATAATTAAGTACCTCCAATAAAATGAGCTATATTGTAAGATAATTTAGAAGGAATGTATTGGGAACATTATTTTAATTTAGACTTTGTTACAGAGTAGGTAACTTTCGGATTTCCAGATGCTTTGGCCTAAAATGTTTGTCATTCCTATCCAGCTTGGTTACTAGTGAAGAGCTGTTTGTGAGGGTTGTAGTTCTAAATATCTGGAGGGTCAGAGGATCCCCAGCCTGCTTTAGAAGTAAGGAACACTCACCATCAGGTGCTGATTTTAATGTGTTAGGTTCATTTAAATGAGATATAGTCTACCTGCAGATATAGTCAGACCCTCCACCCAAGGGTGCTTTGTGACAGAAAAGCAAATAAACACTTTAAAATGAATCCTTTTAGTTTTGAACAAGGTAGACAGAAAGAAAAAATGCATAATTTGTTTCTCAGACAAGGTGTCTGCATCAACTGCAGGAAGTCCACCTCTTTTTGACCTTTTAAGGACTTCTCTAATCACTTCTTAGATCATCATCTTCTTTAATCTCCAGAAAATGTCAAGAGCAACCAATTCTAGTAAAAATGCTTGGAAACTCCTATGTTATATTTCACAACTGTGTGGCATACAGAAGTAATCTATCCCTTGTTGCTTAGATTCTTTAAGCATCTATTGTGCAGCCAATTAAGGTTACGTACAAATCTACTAAACCATACATTTATTATCTGTCTGCTAACATTCTGCAGGATTTTAATACACCAGAGGATTGTGAGTTCATTTGTGAATGTCAATATCTACCAACACTGAATTATAAAAACACCAACTCAAAAATTTCCAAGCTGATAATGTCATGGCTCTCTCTTACCATCGGGATGCCAATTTCATTGGTTTGAATATACATATCAGGACAAATGACAGATCGAGCAGCGAAATCCACTCGCTTTCCCATCATATGCTTACGGAACAAGCCATCCTTTTTCTCCAGAAGCTTATGTTTCCCCCAAAAAAGAAACAAAGAGTCATTTAAGAAAAACATGTCAATCTACTATCTGAAATATTAGTGCTATCAACAACAAGTCGTACAGAAACGCTCTTCAGCATACTTCATAGGTGTGATTATGTTTGAAGATGCTTGGAAACTACAACTAAGACTATGGCAGTTAGGTCCCTAACTGGGCCAATCCATCATCTCCAGTCTATTTCAATGTTCAGTTCAAAGTACTGATGCTGACCTATACTGTATATACTTTGCTTTCTGCAGCTTTAAATTTACAGTACTTAACAAATCACAAAATTCTTTTACAGCTCTTACCTGACGCACACCAGGATATTTCTCCGTTATCAACTTATCCATGTCACTGTCAAACAAAATATTTACACGGCTCTGCAGATGAATCCAGATGTTGTAAAGCTTATCTGCAACAGTCTGTCCTGGGATTGTTACGAGGAAGCTGCGGTCCAGGGGTTCTGAGGTCTGCTCCTTCACCTGTGGAACATCAAATGAAACCTCAACATATATTGAGGGCCCTAGTTTCACTGTGCATATGCAGAAACACTTTAAAAGCTGTGATTCAGTGTTAATAAAAGAGAACAATTTAAACAGAGCAAAGGGGTGGAGAGAAAGGGACTCAGGGACTCTAGTGTCCCAATGTTAGAAAGCACTCCTTCTTCCCTCAAAGTGTGTGTGGCAGGGGACAGGCCTGAATTGTGCCTTACTTTCAAAGATGGGAGAAATTAAAGTTATCATTAATGGGTAGAATCTCAGTAATTAAAACTGAAAATTATTGGCAGCAAGATCAATATATCTGCAGAAGTGGAAGAGCAAAGAGATCCCAACTACAGAAGACTGGCTGCTTAAGTTAGCGGACTTAGTAGAGATGGGTAAAACTAACAATTTTGATAAGAGTAAAAACAATGGGGACTTTTGTGGAAGAGTGGGACCCATTAATATGTTTTTTAACGGACAAAAACTACAACCTATCAACTATTGATTTGTATATTGATATATTTTAAAATTAGCATTTTTTAAAGAAGGCATTTGATTAACAGGTTGATTTAATATTACAATATAGAATCTATGATGGGGGAGTTGGACACTAATCTTGGAGGGGTTTATGTTGTTAGCACTGGTAGTCTTGTTTTGCTTTGCTGTTGTTGTTATGGAGTAGTACAGAGTGAGGCTAGAAGTAAATATACATAGTTTTGTAGTGTTGTGTTGTGTTATAATGTTCTGTTACACTGTATTGTAAAAAATAAATGTTAACACTCCCTCCAAGAAGAGCATAGCCTTGCTTTAAAAAAAGACTGCATTGTGAAGACTGCCCACTGTCGTTGTGGCTCACTGCTCTAGTAGCCCCGTCATGCTGCTCAGCATGGAAAAACAGTAAGGCATTGAAGAATTTTGTTGCACTCTCTCTCTACTGGAAGAAGAAGGAAATGCAGCAGGCTAACACCCATCTGAGTGCCCCACTGCATGCTCTTTTCCCCCCAGAACTGGAAGAACAATGCAGTGCTGACTGTAGAAAACCAGCAACTGTCTGGAAGCCTTTCAACTGTTCTTCACTCATCTTCATGGGAATGGATACCCAAAGCAAACAGGGCAAGGCTGCCAAAATTTCTTTATTTCAGCTACGTTCTACTTTCTTCCAGTGTGCTCAAGGCAACACATAGTGCTCTTTTCATTTCATTTTATCATTACAAGTGTGCGTAATAGGTACAATCAGAGTAACCTCAGTGATTTTCATGGCTGAATGGGAACTTGCAACTGGATCTTCCAAGTCCCACCCCGGCATTTGATACCCCTACACAACACTGCCACTCAATGAAGCATATGATTCCCCACAACTGTGCCTTCTGGCCCTAGTAGCAAAGGCAGAAGCTGAACAATAGTAACCGCTCCACCTGGCTCTCTCCGAAGGTAAGGCTATAAGGAACCAGAGGAGCCATCCATGAGGTTAACATCACTACTGCTCTTGGAGCCTTTTAGCCATAATTCTCCAAATACAGAGAAAAACTGATAAAGTCACTGAGGCTGTTCAGTTCTCTCCTTGCATTCTGGACAGAATTCACAAATACTAGCTTGGTTTACTAGCTGATGTTGTTTCATCTTGTCTTTGCTATTTGTCTTCAAGGTCTTTAAACAAGCAGAGGCAGCTGAAAAGAGAGGCCAAGATTTTCTTTACTTGTGCTGAGGCTTCAATCAGGAAAAACACAGCAGGAAAAAAACTGAGGCTTTTCCTGCTGGAATGAGGGTCACTGAACAGGCCCTTACCATCTGGAGGTCTCCCATTTGAGTCTGAAATGACTGAGATTGTTCTTCAGCAATGCAAGCCAGAAGCTTCCGAGTCAGCTGAGCATCCTTCATGACAGCTTGTAAGTTCACTGTTTGACCATTTGCATACATCTGGTCTCCCACACAATTCACTGGGCGGTACCTACACGGAGTATACACTGATTATGTTGAGAAAAACAGTTAACTCTCTTTCTCACATTTGCTAAGTCACTGAAATCTTTTATGATCACAACTGATCTTTATTAATTAAAAAAATAAATAAAGTTGCAATTGTGAAATAAAGTTCAAAAGCATTTCATTACCTAGAGGGTGGAACAACAAGTTGGTCAAGGAAGAACATATCAGGATTAAAACTTGAATCACTTGTGACTGTCATACCAGAGAAAAGCTTTGAAAGGAAAAACCCTGAAAAGAACAGAGAACTATTAGAATGCTTGCTGCACTTAAGGAAGAATCAGGTATGCTCAAGAATAATTCAAGAAGGACAATCCTGTGACACATTTAAATGTTCCTATATACCCACTGGTGATTCCATTGTGCATTTAAAGCTTCAACCCTAAGCATTCATCATAGTATCTTTCAAAACAATCTGCCATTTCCAGTTCTAACACAATATATGGGCAATAGAGCCATCTCTACCATAACACTTGAGTGTGGTAGACAAGGGCCATTTCCGCACTGAACTGTTACAGTGCTATTAGTACACTTTTAACATCCTCTGGAATTCTGGGGTTTGCAATTTAGGGAGGGGCCTCAAAGGCCCCTCCCTAAACTGCAGGCCCAAGGATTCCACAGGATGTTGAAAGTGGAATAATAGCACTGTAATAGTCTAGTGTGGAAACGGCCAAGGAAACAAGCAAATCTGACTAATAAGGCATAATACAGTGGGATGTTTTCTGGCTCAAGACCTTAACAGGAACTATACATAGGCAAGTGTTTGCACAAACACCATCCATTTCAATAAAGCTTATTCAGGAAGACATCACACTGGATTGGTCCCATGTTTGTTGATTTCTATCTTTACCATCCTCACAATTTGGCAGAGTTGTGAAGTACAGTGACAATATTCCAAAATTCCATGTGTAAGGTGGACAGCTTTTTTAGTTCTTTCTGCCCTATTAAAAACCAATTTCCTTGCCATATTATACATTTTTTCACTTTATTTAGAAATGGCAAATGTGTTACTCCTCTGCCATCAAGGCGTCTTACTATTACAGCAAGATATGCCCTAAATAAAGTCTGTATCTCCCCATGTGAAACTGCTCAGGTCTTCCAAGGACAGCTTTCAGTTGGTCCAACCACCCTCACAGGCCCATCCAGTTTGGATGGGGGAGGCAGCCTTCCTCACGGTGGATCCTAAGTGAGAGGCTGTTATCCCATTTTCTACATTCATTCTGCTGCCTAATAAATATCTTTATGCATATCTTCAGCTCTTAGCCTGTTGTGGCAGAAGAGGTTTTTCATGTTTTTTTTTCTTTTTACTGTTTAAAATGAGTTTTGAATTAATTAATGTTTTGATTGGACCATTCATTTAATTTATTTTAAATGTCTGTATTATATGCTGTTTTAGATACATTTTAATTTATATCGTAAGCCACTATATTGGAAGAAAGGCAGGATACAAATTAAATAAGACAAAATGAAAACAGAAAACTCAAACAAACCTGTAACAAGAAATACTCTGAACACTGAGTCCATGACCAGATACAACATATATTCCCAGGTGCTACATCACTAATACAAAAATTGGAGGTGTTGGTGAGAGGAGACATGAGCTATTAAAAGGCTGCAAACATCTTTATTCATTACCTTCATTCTTCCATAGAGCTTCAACATGTTTTTTGGCAGTCATAGGTGTCAAATAGCCTCGCTTTCCCAGTTGCGTTTCATCTACAACTAAAGAATTAAAGATTCTAAACACATGCAGAAATTCTTTGGCAACTGCTACAGAGGACATAAAGTTAAGGCATAAATCTAGGGCAATTCAACCTTCAAAGAAGGAACTTGCTGAAAATTAAACTCTTCCTGTTCTCAGGGGCAAACACGGCAAACAGAACTTTCTGCATAGTCAATAGGATGAGAACTGCAACCTATAAAAGAATTGTGGCAATGCTCTGCATGCACACACAGAGCTATGTTCATAACTACAGTCATGTAGTTGGCATTCTGTGTATCTGAGCTGCTGCATCTATTTAGGTAGCATCTATTTATTCACTCTTTTGTATGTTTTTCCCCCACTTAAGATGCAATAGTTACTTTTTTTCAGACTTGGCACAGACCTACAGAAATCAAGTTATCATGACCAACTGAAGAGACATTGATTTCAAGGTGTATACTCTAAATGACTATCTGTGGATCCAATCCTAGAGAATAATATTAAGAACAGAATATTTTAATTATGATTCCATTGACAGTGAAGACACTCAGATACACAGGAAGTATTTAACATCAAAACTGAAATTCCAAATAAAACCATGTGGCATGTATTAGTATGGCAAAATGTTCATCAACATACCAAGTTTCTGTAAGATTTTTAATCACATTTCATTAGAACATACATACTTGCTGCTTCCTCCACAGTTGTCTGTTTGCCTGATTTCTGAGTTACGACAGTGGAGTTTGTCACCATGAGTTTGCTATTATGCTCTTTTCGGACAAGTGATCTTCCAGCTCTTGAAGGATAAAAAAAGGCAAAAGCATAGTCAGTCCTCAATTTTCTGCTGTGGTACCCCAGTTTGGGAGACCCAGTTAGTACCAATGTCTGTTGAAAACCAGTGTCAAGTTGTAACATGACTTTATCAAGGCCTTTAGAGTCTAACAATTTTGCCAAAACCTGTTTTAAAATGCTCTAATTTGTTTAATATGCTTTTAGAATATTTCATTTATTGATCACTGCTTTAGATTGTTCTACGCTGATTTACATTGATTTTATCTGTAGACTGCAATGAGTTCTTGTAATAAAGGAATACAAAGATGTCAATTCAAATAGTGCACAAAATGTTAACAGTTTATAAGGTTAGTTGTAGAGACAGAAGAAGATAGTTCTTATAAAACTGCATGATTATACTCACTTGCAATTTGGACATCTCTTTGAACTCATGTGTAATTTCCAAAACTGAGAGATAAGTTTACTCCTACATTCACACACTGTTTTCACCTTTAAAAAAACGCAGGGGTTGGGTGGGAATGAAAAATGTTATAAAAGGTAAAAATGAAATACAAGTTCATCTAATTAACTGTGAACATTAATCCTGATAATAATACTAATTTAAAATATAAGCCTACAATTGCATAATTTTAGAATTAACTTACATTTTCATTTTAGAAAGTAATTGGTTTGTGATCTTTTTACAACAGAATTTTTTTTCTCAAACTGAATCCTGATGACTTAAAGAATAGAAGGTGGTGGGACAGATTGCAAAAACGAGTTACAATGGCCATGCACTTCTGCATGAATTGCCAGTAACTTAATGAAAACTCCTAATAACTTACATATGAATCAGGTCCAACTCGCATATTCATAAGTGTACGGGCAAACAAAAGTACAGATGAACCCAATAGGGCCTTTTAACTAATTACAGCAACACTTTTCAATCTTTCTAACAAAAGAAATGTTTGCTGAACATGCCTATTATCATCTAGTTCACATATTATATTTGGCTGTCCAAAGAGTGTAGCTTGTTGAAGCTGGGACAGATCACATGGATGAAAATGCATTGTCCAAAGCCACAGCTATATTTTACATATTAACGGAGTAGACTAAGATTAGCTACACAATATTTGCAGTATTTTTTAATGAATTGGTATATTGGTGTCAGCATGGTTCCTTTTCCAGTGTTGCCAATATTTTCACTCAGTAACAACATTTTCAAATAGTTCAGAAAAATTCCCTGGATTGTTTTTTTTAACAGCCTTGTCATGCTTGTTGGGGAACAATTCCAATCTCAAACCCAAAGTCCTCCTGGCCTCAACCCTAGGTTCCCCAAACTGGGAGGTCAAAATGTGGCAGTAATAAGGTCTATTAACCTTTACATCATGATTTTGCCTGAGAACACTGGCTGGCTGATTGCAACTTTAAATCTGCATACCTCTACCTCTGTTTGGTAGCAACATAGCCTCAGTGTCTGTTCAAATTTCTATATATATTTTCTTGAAATATATAGCAATATTGAAGTCTAATATAACATTTGAAAGATAATGATTTGGAAGATTATACAAACAACATCAGAGCTAACAGAAGAACAGAGAACCCAAAGTTTTCCTGCCTCTGCTTATTTTTTCTCCCATTAAAGAAGCAGTAGTACCTCTTATCCTACAATTGCTAGACTATCATTATATCAAGTTACAGTGGTGACAGAATAAGCTGCATAATAATATGTGGTTTCTGTCTCTAATTTGTGAGAATTTTTCAAAAAGTTAATTTTTTATGTTTACAACAATTTGAATTTTTTTATGTTTACCACTTTTTTTTATAGAAGTAATAGCACTCCACACTATTAATACTTGTAGAATAACAGACTCTTCAATATAGGAAAAAATGCAATCTTATTTCAAGCATGGAAATGTAAGCAGTTGCTAATTTAAAACCATGTAAATAGTCTTTTGCAAAAATGATTTTCAAACTTACAGGTGCACCTTGGTCTCTAAACTGGTTATTTTGAAGTATTTCTTCTACATGCAAGCGTAATACCTCTTCAACATCACCATCCGGATTATCTTCTAAAAACTGAAATAATAATAAAATTAGACACCCTTAAGAAGCTTTCAGAACAAATTGAGAAAAAGAAAACCTACCCTGCTTAGGATGGCTTCCAGATCATGGGCTGCTTGGAGCAGCCCTCCTTCCAGAAGCTTTAGCTGATTAAGCAGCAAATGGATCACAGCACGTGGACATGTCAGATGGCAACAGTTCAGACAAGAACCTCGTATCAGAAGAAATAATTTCTGAAAAAGAAAAAAAACAACAGTTGAGTCACTATGATGTTGAATATAGTCAGCCCTCCACATTTGCGGGTTTGACATTCACAGATTTGATTATTTGTGAGTTTCTCCAACTTCTGCCCTCCCACCTCACACGCTTCTTTTTTGGGGGAACCTTCCATCTTGGTGGCTCCAATCAAGCCGCATAGCCCTTTAAAAACCCACCTCTGATCCTCTTCTTCCTCTATCAGTCTCTGCCTGGCCAGCTAAGGTTGGCTGTCTGCCTAACTTCTCAGCACCACAAACCTTGTACCCATGCCCCACACACACCTAAGGAAGGAGATGGGCAAGAGAAAAGAAGTACAAGGACACCATGCCAACCATCTCCTTTCTGTGACCTGTTTTAGACACCTGTGCCTCAGCCCCCTTCCCACAGACATAACAAATTTTGCCATTTGCGCATTTTTCACTTTTGCAAGGGTCCTGTGTCCCTAACCCTAGCGAATGTGGAGGCCCAAGTGTATGTATTCAGTATTCTCAAATGTCCACAGAGCTACACACATTTTACTTTGTTGCCATCCTCATAACCCTGGAAGGTAGATAAGTAATGGTAACCAGTACAAATACTAATGGATTTACATTTGTTCTCAATCCAAGGTGAATGAAGTACCAGAGCAGCACAACTAGCCATACCACAGAAAAGGGAAATCGAAATCATCATCATTTCTGCACTAGACTGTTACAGCTGGCCCCTCCCTAAACTGCAAACCCCAGGATTCCATAGGATGTTTCAAGTGGAATCATAGTGCTATAAAAGTCTAGTGCAGAAATGGCTGTAGTATAGAACCTAGAACAAGAGATTGTATAATGGTCAATGCCATTAACATACTTACATCAAAAAAGAGAGGGTTATAGACAGTTAAGGGCAGCTCGATGTGACCCAGATGGCCTGGGCAGTTGTTGAAATCCTGCATACAGGTAGCACATATTTCTTTATTGTCGAGTGGTCCCAAAGACAAATCATACAGTCCATTTGGTGACGGAGTGCCGGCGTTATCCAGAAAAGCAGGATTTGTTACAGATTTCACGCTCAAGTTCCTAATATGAAAACAAAGGTAGATAACAGGTTAGAGAGGAATGTGACAAAGCTATTTTTGTAGCAACAGCTGGACCTTTGAATGTCTTCCAAAGGAAGTCATTCAGGTTGAATACCTTGCAAGGGAAGCCCCACTCGAACTTCCAGGTGGAAGCTAGGTTTGTTTTTACAACATACAGCCTTCCTTCTTTAAAACCAAAGTTAGCTTCTCTGGCACCTTAAACTGCATGTGGCACTTTCTGAGAAACTGTTTTACCTTATTTTTAAACAATGTTTTCATCAATTTATACTTAACATTTCAAACAATGCATTTATGTTTTGTACATAATCTCAGGACCATGGCACACTCAGAAAAGTGATAAATACTATAAACAAATTACTACTACTATTACTACTACTACTAATAATAAATAATTGTAACAAAGGTGATACCATTCTTAGACAGCATATCTCTAAATCTCAAGAAAATAACTGAAAATGCCTGTCTCCGAACTTCATGGTTTAGGGTGCAGGAGAGCTAATTATATGTCAGTATTAAGAGGTTCACAGTTTGTCTCTGTCATGCATTCTTTATATCAGAATTTCTGTTGAGGTCACCAGATTCTTAACCAAGAATAGCACTATCTCTCTTAATTGCTCAGGAAAAAAGTTAAAAAGTACTTTTAATAGCTTCCTACATGTCAATTTCTACCTAACTGCACAGTATCAGACTAACATTTCTGTGTGGCGTATGTTGTTTCCTGCTGCAACTAGCTCTGAATCTCAGAAAGGTAGAGTTCTAGAAACAACACAGCTAACCTACCAGAAAATATGAAGGTCAAAAGATCTGATTTCTATAACTTTTTATGACATCAGAAGAAATGCACTGCAGGTGAGAAACTCTTTCTTTGGTATTTCTCTGGAGAGAAATGGAATGACACTGACAAACTGAGTCCTCAGTTCAGCTTCAGAGGTGAAGTGAACATGCTGCAAATTGCTGTCAGAAAGCTAATGCCTCATCCCCTATATTCACTTTTTCTATATTTCTAGCAAGGTATCCTTCCCAGCAGAAGCCAGCACTGAGATAAAATGCTGATGCTTCTCTCTGGCCATTTCCACACTACACTGTTATAGTGCTATTATTCTGCTTTCAACATGCTATGGAATCCTGGGGTTTGTTGGTTGCTGGGGGTGGCATTTAGAAATCTCAGCCAGAGAGCTCTTTGGCCTCAGTAAACTACAAACCCCAGAATTCCACAGGATGTTGAAAGTGGAATAATAGCACTATAACAGCATGGTGCGGAAATGGCCTCTCTTTCGGGACAAAAGGAATGCACTCTTGGCCCCTCTAAAAACTTAAAAATCCACCCCAGAGGAGAAGACAGGAACCCTGTGTGACTGGAGTCTGAGAAGGAAAGACTTTCTTCTCCTATTACTAAACAAAAACTAAGCTCCTCAGGGCAGCTTAAAGCCTCACTGATGTAAATTCTTTTTAGTAGAAACATGATTAAATGTTTTATAACTTTTGTAAAATAACTTTCCAACTGAGCATTTATTTTAAATGTTCTAAGACTGCTTGGATCCTATGCCTGGAGAAAGCCGGGGCTAGAAATTAAAAAAAAAAAAAGTTCTCTGGTGTGTTCCAGAGAGATCTAGCAAGCCAAGAGCCTTCAACTCAGAATGAAATCCTATTGCTTTTAGTGGGGTTTCCAAGTTAGCAGGTCCATTTCCGCACTAGACTGTTATAGCGCTATTATTCCACTTTCGACATCCTATGGAATCCTGGGGTTTGCAGTTTAGGGAGGGGGGCCTCAAGGGCCCTTGAGGCCCCTCCTTAAACTACAAACCCCAGGATTCCATAGGATGTTGAAAGTGGAATGACAGCCTAGTGCGGAAATGGCCCAGGCCTCAGACGGCAGTTTCCCTGAAGCCTTTTCCGCATCCCAAGGACGATCCTTGGGCTCCCTTCCCTCTCTATGGAAGTTTTCAGCACTCTGAACGGCCCCCTCTGGGCGACCTCCGCAGTGGATTCCGACACTGGCAAGAGTTGGACCCGAGGGCTCTGGAGGTCCCTTCCAACTCTATGACCCTGCCCTCTACCCGCCTTTCTCTATGGTCGCTCCCGGCTCACCGTATCTCCTCGGCGGTGTATATTCCGAACGATAAGCCGGCCAGCCGCCGCCACGGCGCTTCTTTCGCCGCCATGGCCCCACCGACGCAGCCCCTCCTGCCTTTGCCAGGATAGGCAGAGCCCCGGGAGGCTCAACACGTGCGAGGGGAGCGTCTTTTATCCCCTCCCCCCAGTTCCGTTTCCGGTCTCTTCCGTTTCCGGCGCGGGCGGCAGTAGGAGGATGGCGAGTCCATGGTTGCGCCTCGGCTGCGCTGGGCGGCGGCAAGACCTGGTGTCCTGGGCGGCGGCAGCAGTAGGGAGCGCCAGGTAAAGTCCAGAGGCCCGGCCGGGGAAGAGGAAGCAGAGGGCCGCCCGGCTGAGGAAGCGCCGGTGAACGGGCGGGAAGGGCTTGGGGAGGATGGAGCAGCATAGAGGCGGAAGGGCTAGAGCGGCAATGAGTTGCTCGTGGCTCCTGGATTGGTTGTGGTGGGAGGAGCTCTCCCATTTCTCCAGAAAGGTTGGACCTCGACGCCAGGGAAGGGACGCACAAATACAAGACGAGCTGTTGCATATACTGTCCTCCCTCCCCCTTCTCTAGGGTTGGGGGCGCAGGATCCCCGTGGAAGTGGAACAACCGCGAATAACTCTGGGTCCTCCCAGACCATATTTAGCGCACAGAGAAAGTATGATCACCAGCTTCAACCCACCATGGATTCCTTTGAGGCATCAGGGTTGCTTCACAAGGCAGAAGGGGGTGGCTGGTGGGGCTTATGGCCACCTCCTCTGCTGCCTCACACCACTTTTAACAGGGACTTATAAGGCCATTTCCGCACTAGCCTGTTATAGCGCGATGATTCCACTTTCAACCTCCTCTGGAATCCTGGGGTTTGCAGTTTCGGGAGGGGCCGGCCGGCCCCTCCCGAAACTGCAAACCCCAGGATTCCAGAGGAGGTTGCAAGTGGAATCATCGCGCTATAACCGGCTAGTGCGGAAATGGCCTACGCCTCGTTTGCAGTTTCTCAGTCTCAAGAGGCTTGCCGTCCCTATTCAAAATGGCACAGGGAGGCAGCAGAGGCGACAGCAAATAATCCGTGAATAATCAAATCCACAAAAGCGAACCTCTCAAATGTGGAGGGCTGACTGTGTTTATTTGAGGGCAGGTCAGTGCAAGCGGTTACCTGACCTGAGCCCTTTTTTGTAGCAACAAGAATTGTTTCCAGTACAGGTTCTTTTGTTTTGTTGTTTTTAGAAAAAAAAAAATTTAAATGTGGCCACCTGCTTTAGGCATATATGGTTGGCCCTCCACTTGTGCTAGATTTAGGGGCACAGCACCCTTGCAAAAGTGGGAAAATTGCAAATATCAGAAAGTGTGTGTGTGACTGTGGAAAGGGAGCTGAGGCATGGTGGAGAGAACAGACAACCCAAGTCAGGGAAAGTGGGGGGTTGCAGTGGTGTCTCTGTACATCCTCTCTCTTGCCTATCTTCTTCTTTGGGTGTGTGGGGGGCATCAGAAGAAGGGTTTTGGTACTGAGAAAATCAGACTGAGTTGTCCTTAACTGGCCCGGCAGGTGGAGGAGGAAGAGGACCAGAGGTAAGTTTTTAAAGGCTGTGTGGCCTGACTGGAGCTGATGAGGGAGGAGGTTCACCTGGAAAAGATATGCGTGAGATGGAGTGGCAGGGGTTGAAGAAACTTGCAAATAATCAAATCTGTGAAAGTCAAACACACAAACGTGGAGGGCCAACTGTACTGTGACAGATCTTCTATCCATTTTCCCCATTACAATCTCTCCCTGGGCTTGGTACTTGGGCCTCAAGGTGATTACTATTACTGGGCAAGTTGAACAGTCGGTTCAGTGTGGTAAAGTTCACCGGGCTTTGCTTGTTAATTACTAAGTAATGACTGAGAGATGAGGACAATAAAACAGGGCTTTCCAGATTTCATGTTGGTAACATGCTTTTTAGACATGCATCATTTCTTGACACAGTAATTCAGTAAATGGAGGCAGTTGGTCCATTTGGGCCGGGCCTGCCACTGCTACCCTCGCTGAGGTCTTCCTCAGACTGGGACAGTGGGGGGAGAGGCAGTCCCTCCACCCATTGCATTCACACGACACACCTGCAAACTGCAGCCAACACACTAATGTGTCACGACACACAGTTTGGAAAGCTCTGAAGTAAAGATTTATGGTGTAATAAATAAACATCATGCCTTATGCTGACAGTACACTGTTAACACCTCAGATTGCAACAAAATAGCACTTCTGCATTGCTTGTTTCCACACTCTTTGCTCTCCAAGCTCTAATCAGATCTCTTTTAACTGGCCCTGTTAAACCGTTTTCAAGATTTAGTTCATTCCCGTTTGTTTCTGCCCTATTTCTATTTCAAACTGGCTCTGTCTTCTGCAGAGCTGTGGTTGGCTGACTCTACCAACTATTGCCCACCTTCTCACTTCACAGATGCATTTTCCTTTAGAAGTCTCTTACTTCCAGCATTTAAAATGTAATTGTTCTGCTAAGAGAAGGTGGCCAATGACTGCCATGTTTGCGGTGTGGTGAATCTACTGTAAGTTTTGTTCCAGACTCCAAAGGAGCTATTTAGGGTGCTAATTGCTTTCTCCACAATAGGTTCACCACCTTGAAAAGCTCCTTTAAAGTCTGGAAGGCAGACAAACCCAGATAAAGGTAGCCCATTACAGCTCATAGAATTCTGTGGAAGGGGCTTATTGTTGTTGTGTGCCTTCCAAATCATTTCCAAATTATAGCAACCATAAGGTGAACCTATCACAATTTTTTCTTGGTAAGATTTGTCTTTTCGTTTCTCTGAGGCTGAGAGAATGTGATTGTCCAAGGTGACTGAGTAGGTTTCCATGGCTGATCAAATAATTGAACTCTGGTCTCCAGACTTGTCTCCTCTCACACAACCAGCACACAAATGTTGTGCAAAGCATGGATGCAGTGTGCATGCACCCACGCTGCTGCATATATCTAAATATTTCTGTGAACTTTAAAGTCACAGGAGGGGACTAGCATTAATTTACATATTTGTACGATTTGTGTGACATCCTTGCTTACTTTACTATTACAGTCTAAGCTGGCTTGGTACATTAAGCTGATGCTCTCCTGATATTTTGGACTGTAGCTTCCTTGATTCTTCATCATTGGCCATTATAATTGGGACTGATGAGGGCAGCATATTGGGTAGTTCTGTTGTTTCTAGTAAATACTGTATATTATCTGGAATGCCATGAAAGTGTTTGCATTATATTAGGTTATTGAAACATACACTGGTTGGTCTCTTTAGGCACTGTTCAGAAAATGCAGCTCTTCAAGAAAGATCTCCTGACCTTGAAGGTACAGATATTTTTGTTTGTTTGTTTGTGGTCACTAATGTATTCATAAAAAGTGTAAGGAAAACATGTGATTTGAAGCATATTGGAAAGAAATCCTATCTGAAAAGAACTTTGAATAAAAATAAATAGGATAAGAATGTTGGTTGACAACTGGCAAAGTCTGCTTTAGATAAAGGAGTGGTTTGTTTAAAATTATTTAAGATTAATCATTCATTATCTGCAGAATTAAGACCTTTATAGTTGCAAACTCTCTAGACAAATATTCTTTATTAATATATTTTTACTGTGTTCTTTTTCTGAAGTTGCTGAAGGAAGTATTATTCTTCCAAGAAAGAAAACCTGGTGAGTAGTTTTCAATTCAACACTGAAAGATTAACTCTGTAGATTAACCACTTTAGGAGACATATATCCTGCCCTTTCATTGTAGTCATAGTGTTCAAGGTAGCTTTCAAAAATATTAATATCTAATGTATATACCCGGCATTGCCTGGGATTTTATTTTCCTCTTAAGAACTCACCCAATTGTCTTCTCCAGTACTTGTAACTTTTCCCCATATTCCCCAATCCAATATATATTCAGAGTTGTTAACATACAGAGGTTGGGTTCTGTCTTCCTCCTTCTTGCTGCTAGGCAGCATCTCCATAGCAACAGGCCTATTCCAGTACCTGTAACTTTTCCCTATATTCCCCAATCCAATCTATATTCAGAGTTGTTAACATACAGAGGTGGGTTCTGTCTTCCTCCTTCTTGCTGCTAGGCCTCATCTCCATAGCAACTGGACTGTTCTCTGACTGAGAATTCTAAAAGCCCCTTCCTGAGCTGCCAGTTCCATGGAATCTTCACAGACTTCCAATCATATGAGGTCTTCTCGCCTCACACAGCCAATCATATGAGGTCTTTGGCTGCCTGACGCAGACAAACAGACAAGCTCACCCACAAACTTTGACTTTTCTATGGTAGATACCATAAAATCTTTAAATGAAAGTTGCAATAGATAAAAACCTAAAAAAAAGTATCATTCTATTAAAACAACTGTTCCTACCCAGACATATTCCTTCTGGAACAAAAATGACTTGATGACAGATTGTTAAGAGAAAAGAGTCCAGGAAGGGAGTGGCACAGTTTGGTTGCAGACAGATGCCCACATCTCAGCTTTCTTGGAAATAGGTTAAGTTTGCTTTCCCAGGCTACAAGCTGCAGGCTGAATGCTCAGAAGTACTCTCAAATTGTGCACTTGATTTTTCAAGGGAGCACTGTTCCCCTTTGCCCCAAAGGAAAAGTTATTTTTTATTTTTATTTTTTTTACCGAGGCCTTTGCCTTGTCCCAATTAAGATTTATTTAGTTAGTCCTCATCCATACATTATTGCCTCAGAGCACTAATTCAGCAGCCTCAGGAAATTCTTGGGAATCAGAAAGTAAAGGAAGAGTTGTGGTCATCTTTATATTGATGAAAACCAATCCAGATTCCCAAGTTTACTGTTTTTGAATGGACTGATTTTAATATGTGATGTCATACAATGAAAAATATTTAACATATTTTTCTTAAATTTAGGGATAAGTTAGCTGTTCTTCAGGCGCTTGCTTCAACTGTAAAGAGGGTAAGTGTTTTAAATAGTACAGGACATTGCTAGTTTTTTCTTTTCTTTTTTTTTTTTATTTTGCCCCCAACATGAAATTACCCTGGATGCAAAACAAATATTTTTCTTCATTTATTTTGTTGCTTTTGATGTTTCCTCTTGATTAAGTGTGTTTACATTGTTCTGTATAACGTGAAGCAAACATATTAATCCGTCAGAATATCTTCCCCCTTCAGAATACAAAAGTGATCTTGGTGGTATAGTACACTAGTTTGTAATACTTTGTTCCTCCTCAGAGTTTACAGTAATCCATATTTCTTCTCTGCCAGAATAGAAAAAAAAAATGTTATTCACACAGTGTTTATCAGCTTAGGAAACTCTTGCTGCACTTTTTATGGCTGATTAACCTGAAACTTGATGCAACATCTCATTGCTCCCAAGTTTCTGCAAATTACCTCTAATGTTGAGAGAAAATTATTATAAAATGTGTGACCACATTAATTGGTAATCTTTTGATATTCATTTCAGTATTGTCCTAATTCACAGTTAACATACAGGGAAAATGCTATCTTGAAATAGCTTTCTCCTTCCATCATGAGTCGGCAACTGTGCTGAGGCAAAGTTTTACCCCTTTGAGACCTCTTGGGGCACATGGATGTGAAAACAAAACTTCCTGTTATTATCTGTTGGGGGTTTGGTTTGTCATTCGAAAAGCAAAACTACTGCATCTTAGGGGTGGTTTATACAGTTTTTGTGTCATGTGGGGTAAAAATAAACTCAGAGGGTTTGGGGTGTTCTCTGAGCTTGAGGGCAGCAAAAATAGAATTGGGGGCCACATGCCATCTACATGCCATAATCTCCTCACCCGTGCTTTAGATTGATTTCTAATATTACTTGAAATAAAATATTTTGACAAGAATTGTAACCTCAACTATGTCACCATTATATTTATCTGTACAAAAACTGCAATTGAAAAGCTTTACTTTTTTCCATCAGGATACCACAGCTGCACACTACATATTTCAAGATGACCCATATCTTATTCCTAGAACTGGTTCTGAGTTTGTAAGTAATACCTTTAAAACCAATCTTTCCATAAGCAAACAAAATGTATAGCAGCTTGGACTGCATTCATAAGTACGTTTCTATGCATGGAAGACTCTAGTAACCCTTAAAGTTCTGTAAATGTGCTTTTTTCTGTTACCCAACTATTGGGACTTAGCACAAGGAAGGAAAGTGTGTTCTGTGTTGAACTTCACTGTCACCAAAGAACTGCTTTATATCCTACTTCCCCTTGCCCAGTCCCCCACCCACCAAATGCTTTATGAAGTGAAGCTTGCAAACTTCTATCCAAGTCTATGAATTGAAGCACAAGTTGTTTTTGACATCCAGCTTGCTTGTCCTGGTGTGTGTCTTATCACAGAATACCACATCTTTGATGCCAGTAAAATAATTTCAGATCTGTTGGTTTTATTTTAAGGCACAGAGGGATGAACTGGCAGGGAATTCCCTGCCAGTTCTTTACACCACATTCCACTTCTTCCTTTTTCCCCCCTTGAAGAGTCATTATTTCTTTCAAAGGCTTATTTTATTATCACCACCTGCCTGAAAAAAATTCTCTAGAGATTCTGTTGGACGTTTGGAAATAATAAATTCCGTTTGTTTACTGGAGAGAGTAGTATCATAGCCTTCCACTGCATATGTATCATGCAAAAGAACTGTATGATAGAAATTACAGGTTTATAGTTGATTATTGGAACAAAAATAGAAATTGTAAAAGATATGTCAGGGCAGGTGTTTATTACAAACCTCCAAATGAAGACATGACTTAATAATATTAGTTAGAATCATGGGGGGAAAAGCATGAATGATGATTTTCCCTGTCAGGGTTTAACTATAGGATGATGTTATAGATTGCAACTTTTTAATACAAGAAAAATATTATTTTACAGCGTATCTTTTCCTTATCTAAAGAATCTGGGAAAAATGCAGCCAAATATATTTTTAACACACATCCTAAATATTTTGAGAAGGACATTGCGGAACCTCACATACCGGTAAATGTTTTGTCTTTTTGTTCTGTAGACATTGAATTTTGTCAGAAGGTAAAGGGCCCAGATCTTAAAAGAACTTAGCATAGTTTATCTTTTTCTTTGATTATAATTAAAAAAAAAGAACTGAACTTCAATCAGTTCGAGAGAGCCCTGCTCGGACAAAGATTTTCTTGTCTGTTATAACAGGCAAATGTTACTTTGGGTTCTGTGTTCATTTATCTACCCCTCTTTCTTCTCAAGCAGAAAGTATTGAATGACCTGGTAAAATAGTAAAGACAGCAGATTCAGACTTACAAGTGTTGTCCTAGATCACACATTGATTTATATTCTGAAAGAATGAGACAGCAAGGATGATATAAAGATGTATGCAAGTTTAACAAGGTTGTCCTACAAGATTAAAAAAAATGCTTCTGGCAAAAGCTCAAAAGTAGCCAGTGCTTTTGGAAAGGGAAATCCAAGTAATAATGGCTATATCAGCAATCTTAATTTTCATTTGGGCCTCTCAAAAAGCTTTCTGAAAGACCTCTGGAAGACTCAGTGCTGCTGATAGTATTTAGAGGCCTTAGAATTGATGTGAGTCACTGAATTAGGCCAAGATCCAGTTAACAGAGTATAAGCAATGAATGAATAGGAATTTGTAAGTCAACACACATGCATGTTCCATTGATTTACTGGGTTTACTTTGCTTGGAACTAACTATTGAATATAGGCTTAGTCTGCAGTCCACAAAAAACAAAACAAAAACAAAACCTGACGTGGGATCCCAAGGACAAGGAAGAGCATCTGAAGGGCATTTACCATTAATGTTTAACTTTGTGTAGTTGTATCACAGTGTCCTGTTGTTGTGTACCTTTGTTTCTGAAGCAACTCTATGGCAACCCTAAGGTGAACCTGTCATGAGGTTTCCTGGGGCTGAGAGCATGTGACATGTCCAAGATCACCCAGTGGGTTTCCATGCTGACCAAGGAATAGAGCCCTGGTTTCCAGGATCATAGTCTAATGTTCAAACTGCTGCACCACACTAGCTAGGAATATAAATTGAGCAGCCTCAAACATAAGAAATTTAACAAAGATAGTTAAAAGAAGCCAGAAGATACCACCAGTACTCTTTTTTAGAAGACAAACTTTAAGAGCAGGAGGATATTTTGCAGGTTTGCACTAACCTCAAGGACCTGAAGGGAGTGCTAGTGAATTCTCTTTTTTAGATAATAGGATAAGAATTGTTCTCTTTCCCCCTTGTTTTAGTGTCTCATGCCAGAGAAGTTGGCACTGCAGCTCGAGGAAGTGAGCGAGGATGCACTTAAACATCGAATCCAGTTCAGAAAAGTAAAAGCTTCTGTAGACATGTATGATCAACTCCTGCAAGCAGGTAACAGCCTAAAGCTGCAATCCTTTAAACCCCTGGTTAGCATGTACCCAGCAGTCTGTCATTATACTAACTTAATGCCACTTGTTAAATTGAAACTGTTAATATACTGGCAGTTTCTGGAGCGAACATCATTAAATGCAGCCTTGAAATCTGGGGAAAGAAATTGTCAGTCCTGGCAAGATTGGGCATGAACAAATTACTTAGCAGTTTTACTTCCAAATAATGATTTTATCCACAAGGTAGATTCCACATAATAGTCTGCACATTTGGGATAACTTCCAGTTGCTGTTTAATAAAACAGAGGGAGATGCTAAAGTATCTCATCACATTAGCCATTTTTCTGGATGGTTGAATAAGTAAGTGCATTCTTGAAATCAATGAAATCCTATTGGTAATCCTAATTAGATTTACGCCTATTAAATCAATTATTGAATGGTGAGTTTTTAAAATCCCACTGATTCAGCGGATCTTCTCTTGTTGAAACTACAATAGGGTTTAAGTCATAGTCTGGTGAAGAGGACACACATATGTTCATCAGCTGATAATGGCATACTTGAGAACTTACATAGCCTTCACCAGTCTTTCATCCCATAGCTAGAGCCCAGCTCAAACATCATGTTAGTTAAGGGTGTGTTGAGCTCAAAGACATCAAAGAATTAATGAACAAGTCCGCATGCTTTTTTACCCCCATTTGCAGGAACTTCCATATCTCTGGAGACAGCAAACAGTCTTCTAGATCTCTTGTCTTTTTATGGAGATAGAGAACCAAATGAAGAGAATTATCCTGGAGGTGACAGTGAACTGGGAAACTTGGTAAGCAAGTATGGGTGAGTAGTAGATTGGCATAAAGGTATTTTCAGTATGTAACATTAAAAAAAAGACTTTCAGTGAAGTGACACTGTTTCTAATTTATTGTGATGACTGTATGATCTCATAAAAATCAGATCTTACTATGCAAATACAGCACTTCTTCATGCTTTTCCATATACTTCTTGTTAGCTTCTATTTGAGGACATAGTTAAAAGTCCTGAAAGAGATGTTGATGTATCCAGCTTCCTACTTACTTTCGATGTCTGTCAGATACATAAGTATGTGTACAAGGTTTCTAAACCCCATGGCTTTATAGAGATTTCTAATGAGCATTGCTATGCACATGCTAGAAAATTTATCCTTGTAACCTTCTTTTTTGCAGGAAGAAGCTCCAGAAGAAACTAGGCAGAGAAGCAACTTTGAGAATACTGCTGATAGCCTTGGCATTAAATGGAGGTAACAAAATGGCAGTAGCACTTCCTTGGGACATGCATCTACACTGTGTTAAGGAATATGAGTATTTCCTGCAATTCAGCCCCATTAAAAGGACATAGTGATAAATGATTTAGCATAAACGTAAAGGCCTGTTTAATCTGTCTATAAATTCTAGATTTTAAAAACATCTTTCTGATTTCTCACTTGTCAGGTATGCTTCTTATGCACAAAATGTGTGAATGAAATGTGAGTAAGGAAAAGTAACGTCTTGACCAGCCCCAAATAGCTTGAGAAGTACATACCTGATTTCTCAAAAGGAAGGATATGTTTGGAGCTATACCAGATGGGCTTAAGCTCATTCACAAAAATGTGAGCATTGAATTTACAGCTGCTCGTGTACCACAGCACATGGTGGAGGTGCAGCATCAAGCTTGTGGTCACATTTAATTGGCCACATGCATACCATGGTTATTCAAAGTGCCATGCACTTGTATATTTTTGCACAGGCTATCTGAAATGTTTAATTTTATCCTCATCTCTCTAGGTCTTGAGGTACATAATATACATGGCCAATGTGTGAATGAATAGATTTATATGTAGTGGTATGTGACTCATCCAAGACCCTTCAAGAACACAGTAATATTTAATACAATGCCAGTGTGTCCATAAGTAGTTTATATTGTAGTACAGCCTCAGTGTGCACTGTTTTGCAAGCACGTGGAATGCATAGTAAGATAAATCATGTTGTTTTCAAAATAACAGGGAGAACAACAATGCTGACAGAGTATTTAGCCTAATGCCAGAAAAAAATGCACATTCGTATTGCACAATGATCAGAGGAATGGTGAAGGTACCGTTGTAATTATCTTTATAGCACACCTGCTTCTGTTATTTCTCCAGAATAATATGCCAGTATCTAACTTTTTTTTTTAATCCTTGCAGCATAGAGCATATTCAAAGGCTTTTGACATGTACACTGACTTGTTGAATAACAGGCTTAATGGTGAGTTGATGGGTTTTCATTTGTCTTTTTCTGTGCTGTGCTTCATACGGTGTAGTGCCAAATACAGAGGGTTGGCACCTCAAGACTTGGCCCTTTCTCTAGGGTGTATACTAAAATAAAGGTAATTGGAGTGGATGTCAATGTGACAAAGGTCATGTGGTCTGCGCTGTTTAGATTGTTGCTTTACTTTCTAACAGTTTGGATATTCTGTTGGCAGGAGAAAGCCCTCTCTCTACAAGGGCCTGGATGCTAGCGTTCAAACAGTGGCTTAAAGTGTTTGTCTTTAAGTGTGGCAAAGGTCTAGTAGGCCACCTTCCATTGGATAACTATGCCAGCAGGTGGTCTACATACATAGCCGAAAAAGCAGTCACTATCGGCCTCTCTCCTTCCTTGCTCCTTAAATTGGGTCATGAGACAGCACTAAAATCTATTAAGCAAAGACTATGGAATATCGCTTTGTGCAATCTTCGGGCAAATTCCATCTCATCCCACTCGCTCTGTGCTTTAAATATTCAGTATGTGGGGTCATTCCGTCAGGCTACTTATTTAAATAATTTGACTGTGCCAAACTATCACATATTATTCACTAAGGCCAGATACAATGCTTTTCCCTCAGAATTACTTTTTGACATATTTGCTGGGTTGCCCACTTCCTCAAGGCTTTGTCCTTGCAGGTCACAAGATGTTGAATCAATGTTGTATATTTTGCTATCTTGTATCTTCTACAGTCAGAGCTGTCATCATCTGATCTTCCCTTATTGAGCTTGTATGCCAGGCCGTTCAGAAAAATAATATGTAAAAGTCCTATTAGAGGACATATGTCCGAATGTAACCCTATCAGTTGCTAAATTTCTGTCATCAGCTATTAAGATCAGAGAGAGAGAGAAGTATCAAAGCTATGTTGGGATACTGGCAATGCACTTTTAAGATCAATCCAATTCTATTGTTTTAACGAGATGGAATTAATGAACACCTGTTTATATTTTACCTAATAATCCATATTGTCTATGATTTTAATTTACTTCATGTATTTTTATACTATTTTATGCATTTATGCCCTATTTTATGCTTTTATATGCTGTTTATAGTCTATTCTATTTATATATTTATATCCTATTGTTAGTAGGTGTATTTTCTCTATACTGTACCACTGGATGCTTCGCTATGTTGGATCTATGGACTGTAAAATAAAGTTTGATTTGATATTCTGTTGGCAGCAATGATGATTGGCGCAGGGGTACGGACCTCAGCTAGATCATGGGAGCTGAATGTGAGCTATCAGTTTTCCAGCATTGCTGGCATGTGGCTTGCTTTCTGGACACTGGCTCACATGAGAAGTTTGCCTTAGGCTGAGCTGCCCTAGAAATAATAAGTGTACATGCAATTCAGTACACCCATCTTGGGTCGCACACCCAAAGGCAGCATATAAATTAAATAAATAAAGTAAAATAAATAAATTACTTATCATCTATTTGACTTTCCATTTCTTTCAGCTGATGTGTACACATTCAATGCCTTAATTTTAGCAGCTGCAGAAGTAAAGGAAAAATACACTGAACGATGGGAGCTTGTTGAAGTAAGGAAATACCTTCACAAGGCTTTACTATAACCTTGCCTTTATTTTGGTGGACTCATATCCCACTCTTCCATTATCATACAACATTAAGATTCACATATAGCACTATTATAAAGGTGATCCAAATGTCATGCTGTAGTACAACATTTAGTGAAGGATTTGTCCACATTGTGCTCCAGTCTGAAGTTAAGTTCTTTATGTTAATCTGAGACCTGATTCACTTTCAGGTCATTAAACATATCCAAGTATAATCATGAACAGAATGAATTACTTGTATAAAGAAACATTTCATCAAATACAGTGTCAGAGAAGAGATGATAGAGAGCAGCAGAGAACAGGAGGAATCACGTATCATGATTCCATCACGTATTATGGTGGCTTTCATTTCACAATGAATGAATCTTTAGAAATCTAAAGTTTGTGGAATGCATGCTCCTCAGTTACACTGAGTGAAAGCCAGAGTGATGCAGCAAGACTGGTTGTTTTTAACTGTCTCTCTCCCCACTACCCATTCTGCTAGAAGCTGACTGCAGTGGAAGAGAGCAAGCAGGTCAGGTGCTCCAGTTAAGGTCTTATGTGGAAGTGCATAAATATATTTTGCCATATCCTGTTGTGCATGTCAAGGATGTTGCAAGGAGATGTGTGGTTGTAAATATCTCACTGTAAATATCTCAATGTAACGGTGGTTAACACTAATAAAACCCTATCAGGTATCCAAACATTCTTTGATGCATTCATTAATTCTTGCTTTTTACACAAAAAATAAGATTGAAAATCTGATCCTGAATTTCCAGTATCTTATCCAGTTTGATGCTGAAATGTATTCCACAATCACTGGGTGAGGAATAGCTTTGAAGAAACTTGTATTTATAGATTGTTGTGGGTTTTCCAGGCTTTGAGGCCGTGTTCTATTAGTATTTTCTCCTGACCTTTTGCCTGCATCTGTGGCCAGCATCTTCAGAGGATCTGGTGGCATGGAAGTGAGACAGAGTATATATACTTGTGCAGTCCTCTGGTGGGAGGAAGCAATTTGCATATGTTACAGTTGGCCTGTGTGATGGCCTATTGTTAAATGGAATATTCCCCCAGGGTTATATTGTTAGCAGGGGATATGCATAACAGTGTGTTAAGTACATTAGCAATCGATTGTATTGTTTCTTGTAGAGGGAGCTCCAGAGTCTGGGTGTTCATTGGCATATTTTGAGTCTTGATTTTAGTGTTCTTCAGTACTGGTAGCCAAATTTTGTTTACTTTCCGAGTTTCTTCTTTCCTTTTGAAATTGTCCATGTGTTTATGGATTTCAATGGCCTTTCTGTGTAGTCTGACATAGCAGTTGTCAGAATGGTCCAGAATTTGTGTGCTTTCAAAAAGCATTCTGTGTCCATGTTGGTTTATAACATGTTCTGCTACTGCTGATTTTTCTGGCTGAATCGGTCTGCAGTGTCTTTCATGTTCTTTAATTCATGTTTGGATGTTGTGTTTTGTAGTCCCTATGTAGACCTGCCCACAACTGCAGAGTATGTGATAAACTCTAGCAGAAGTTAGAGGATACCTCTTGTCCTTTGCTAACCGTAGCATTTGTTGAATTTTCTTGGTCAGTCTGTAGATTGTTTGGAGGTTATGTTTCTTCATCAGTTTCCCTATACAGTCAGTGACCTCTTTGATGTATGGTAAAAACACATTGCCTTTAGTTGGCTACTTATCTTCACTTCTGTAGTTTTTTCTGAGTCTTGAGGCTCTTCTGATGTCTGAACTGGAGTAACCGTTGGCCTGTAGAGCCCAGTTTAAATGATTCAGTTCATCTTTCAGGAGATGAGGTTCACAGATTCTTTTTGCATGGTCAACCAGAATTTTTATTGTGCTTCTTTTTTGTCCTGGATGATGGTTGGAGTTCTTGTGTAGATATCTGTCGGTGTGTGTAGGTTTTCTGTAAACTGTCAGTGCGTATAGGTTTTCTGTAAACTCCCATCCAGGGACTACACAAGTATATATACTCTGCTTCACTTCCATGCCACCAGATCCTCTGAAGATGCCAGCCACAGATGCAGGCGAAACATCAGGCGAAAATACTAATAGCACAAGGCCTCAAAGCCTCCTGGAAAACCCACAACAACCTATGAATTCCGGCTGTGAAAGCCTTCGACTAAACTTGTTATCTCATTAAAAACTTAGCATATAAACTAATATTCTGCACTTGGAAAAGGTATACACATTCATGTGCATCAAATTTTAAGTGGACAAAAGGCCTATTGTTTTTAGTGGGATTAATTTTTCTAATAAGCATTGTGCTACCCAGATATTATTGATATGATAAATGTTAAGGAATGGAGCAGTCCCCTGTAGCTGGCAACAGGGTTGGGGTAGGAGGATTCTGCATTTTAAAATAAAATTCAGTCTAATTCATGTCTCTAATTTGTCTTGGTTAATAGGACTTGTTGAAACAGATGGCTCAACAGAATGTACAGCCAAACCTGTTAACTTTTAATTCTGTGCTGAAAACACTAAGACGATGTGGTTCTTTGGCACGGAGTATGGCCCTCCAGACCCTTAGTGAGATGAAAGCACTAAATATAGGTAAGAATTATCTGCTCTCTGCTCTCTGTTAAGATTATTTCACCATAGCTTTCAGAGAGTTAATCATGTGGTGGCAGAGCACAGACAGTGTATGTGACTGTGGCATCTCAAAAAGGGGCTGCTCCATTCATATATACTATGAAAATGTGCCACTTGTGAACGTCGCATCACCATGTTGGCAGCAGTTCTGAAATACTCACTGGGAACCTGTCAAATGGAAAGCAATCAACTAATTTGGCATTAAAATAATTTTTTAAAAATATTGTGCATCATCTTCATTAAGTCATCGCTACAATGGATTTTCTGATTTGTTAACATATATATTATTTATTCCTCTCAGTTCCCTGCTGGAGGACATAGATGGCAGTTTTCTTATGAGATTCATGAACTCTCTCCACCCACTAAATTCTTTAGTGCAAATATTTACTTTCTCTCTGTGGAACATTTAGGTCTTCCCCCTATCCCATATTAGACTTTTAGAAATATCCTGACTAGCAGAGTTCTCTTAATGGATCACTCCTGTGAGTGGCATATGGATTAATTCATAAGTGTTTGTACTTGGGTAAATTAAAGATTTTAATTGATTCATCATACATCTATTTATTTCAGAACCTAGCCTTGCAACATTTGACCATCTCCTTGGCATATTTTACAAATCAGGTATGTAATTTCTAGATTAGAGCAAGAAGTAGTCAACTTCTTTCCTTGGTCATCTGAACTTCTATCAGTGTGGATTTTTATTGTTAGAACAGCAGTACTCCTTGCTACTCCTACCTTAGAGCTGCTCCTGGTTTTTTTCACTGAATATAGTGATATTTCTACATTCTTTTGTTGGATTAGGGCCTTTGGGTGTACTGGAAAGGAAAAATTACCTTCTTGCTTTCCTGGGCCCTGCAACAGTTTTGCTTCCAGGAAGACAGATTCTAGGGTGGGCAACTTTTGGGCCTCCAGATACTGAACTATAACTCTTGTAAGTCCTAGTTTTCAGGAAAAGATGGAAGGTAAATAAAAAAACATGATGATGATCACTATTATCATCATTTCCCATCAGTTCCTCTATAATGCTATTGTAGATGGGTTTTGCAGTCCTGTAACATCTGGAGAGCCAGAAATTGGAGTGCCTTTTGTATCTTCCTCTTACGTTTGTCCTATGAGGTTCCTCAGCATTCAGTACTGTACCCTTTCCTGCTAAGCATCTGCCTGAAACTGATGGGGAAGCCTGGCAGGAGGATAATGGTATTTCAGATGCTGTCACTGTCTTCTGACTATCAAACCCAAAAGGCCCAGGCAGCCTTTTGTCACCTTTGTTAAGTAGATGATAACATGTTACTGGGAAATTGCAATAGCCTACTGTTGTTCAAGCTTTGACTACTTTCAAATTAAACTGTTGTAATGTGCTTTTAGTAGGTCTGTCTCTGATAATAGTTTGGAAATTTTGTGTAATGTAGACTGTGTCAGCCTTCCTGTTCTGGTTGGACCACTTTTCTCTTATACAGCCTTTTTTGAAAGAATTGCCAATTAATTTCTATGCCTAATTCAGAATGCTTGTTCCTAACCTTTAAAAGTGTTGATGGCCTGAGTCCTGATTTCCTTAGAGAACATCTGATGTTTTAATTTCCCTCTCAGTGCTTTGTGTCTTCCAGCCTCACCACTGCAGAACTCTCTTCCAAGAGAAGTTTGTTCTGCCTTCTTACTTACCAGCTTTTAATTTCCACTGAAAATAAAAATTAACTACCATATCTCTGAAATCTTCACTGAAAGCTGGTATATAAATGTATGTAAAAGTATAAAAATATCCAGCACTTTTAAGACCAGTTTTGTTGAGGGGTTTTTGTGTGTATGTTTTCTACTTTTTTTACATTTTCAAATTTCTGTGACATGCAGCAAATTTCTTTAATTTTATTTAAATATTAAGTTTAAACGCTGTATCGTTTGTTCAACCAGAATTGTGTTTTGTATGCATTTCGCCTGTAATGGAGGTGGTAATACTATGCTTCAGTCATAGACTCAGATTTTCACTGGGGTGCAGTCACAAGCTTGTAGATTGCGGCAGCGGCAGTAATCAATCACCATCTGCAGTTGCATGAGCAAGAACTACAAACAAAATAGTAGTAAAAATGGCTTATGTCCTGTTTTCTGTTTTGTTTATCCGCTGCACCATAGCAGAAATATGTTCAGTTATTCATTTTCAATAGAGGGTGGTGCAAGAAAGATGTCATCACATGCCCCTTTTTTTGTGTTACAGCCATATCTACTCGAGGGCAAACAGAAATGATCTATGATGTGTTAGATGAAATTGAGGGAAAGAGCTTCTACCCTCAGGATCCAGATGACAGTATGTCTTTCCTTCTCTCTTTTATTATGCGCTTGTGTCGTGCAAGAGTAACATAAATGACAAAAGTAGCTTCCTGTCACTTAGAAGAAATGGGACAATATTTGATAATGTTCCTCAAAATTTGGTTAGGTCCACCATTATAATCAAATCCAAGTTTATGTATGTACATGACAGTACCTGCAGTTGTGTGGTAATGTGAGAAAATATTTACTGATAGGGTTAAAATGTCTTTGTGGGCATATGTTGCCTCCATCTGTGCACTGTCTTAGTTAACTTAACTGAGGACTTCCAATTCAAAGGTATTAAAATTCTGTGTGGCTGCTGTGTGTATGGTGGGTATGTGACTGTATGTTATTTGCAAGTATTAATCTGTTTACAGTTCTCCTCCACATTCATGGGCTTCACTCTTGCAGTTTTGATTATTCGTGGTGCCTTGCCTCCCCCCCATTCTCCCCCTCCCATTTCCTGGCGGGGGAGGGTATGGGAGAGTGAAAGGGAGGAAAGACTGCTTCCTCCCCCTTGCAATCTCTGCCAGCCACTGCAGGTGTGATTGCCCCAGTGGGGGATAGGTGGGAGGGTGAAGGGGAGGACAGATCCTTTCCTCCTGCTGCCTGCAGCTCCCCAAGCGATTGCCTGAGCAGTGGCGCAGGGGGAAAGATGGCGAGCAACAGGAAAAGATCCTTTCCTCCCACTTACCATCTCCCCGCCCACAGCTCCCCAAGTAACTTCCCGAGCTGTGGCGGGAGGGGGAAGATGGCGAGCGGTGAGGAAAAGATCTTTCCTTCCCGCTCGCCATATTTCTGCCTGCAGCTGTGGTGCGACCTCACCAACTGGGGGGGGGCGAAAGAGAGGAAAGATTTTTTTCTCCCCCTTCCAATTCCTGCCTGCTGTTGGCGATGGACAGCATGGGCATGTGGGCAGAGACCTGCAGCAAAATGCAGGGAAAGAGGAGTTCTGGGGAGAGAAATTATTCATGATTATTTCATTTTTGTGGGAGTTCTATGTACATTTCTCCCGCAAATGTGGAGGGCCTACTGTATATAACTTGAAGCATGTCTGCGTGATAAAAGAACTGATTTAACACCCCTCCCCTCCTCCCAAGGACCCTTAAAAATAATAGTTTGAAATTAGGGCTCTTGAACAAAGAATTCACAGCACTTTACCAGACTACAGGCGTCATATATTGTCACATAGGTCTGGTGTTAGATATTATTCTAGCTTGACTGTTTCGTCACTGTTGAACTGCCTGAGATGCTGCATTGCTGAGTACTGCGGATTTGTTTTAGTAATCTTAAGAAGCCTGACAGATGTAAATCTTCTGAGTTGTCGGATGAATGTCTGAGATTAACAGTGGTTGTTTTCTTCCTTTTCAGTTTACTTCTTTGCAAATGCTATGAGAATAGTAAGTAGGTTTGATTTCTCATATTTAATACTTTAAATATGAAGGTATGTTTCTGCAGCTTTCTAGCCACCTGTAAGTTCTATAAACTTCTACAGAGCGCTTTAGATCTGTTCAGCTCTTTCGACCCCTAGCAGCACACTCCATACATACCTCCTTTTTTTTCCGTCAATTTTTATTCTTTCCTTAGAATCCATTACTGTAGCTTTCCCTCACTTGGAGTTCTCTAGATATTTTAGACTTTAATCCACATCAGTCCCTGCTAATAGGGCCAGTTGTGTGGGAACTGAAATCTAAAACTTACAGTTGTGGACTTCTAAAGAAGGTACTAAGATGAAGAAAGCTGCTGTGCTGAAACCAATGTCCTAAATGGACAACTGTCTTGTGCACCTTTCAGTTTGAGGACAGGTAAGTTTTGCTACAGTATATTCACTGTAATGGAGTAAAACAAAGCTGGAATCAAACCTGAGGCATGTTTCATATTGTGTATGCTCTGGAAATGCACAAGATTTGAAAACAAAGGATGCTAAAGATGAGTGCTTCCGCCACCTCCATTTAATGGAGTCTTTCATTTCATTATGCCCCAAATAATGTAGATTTAATTTAGAATCACTACCAAAAACTAGTGTTGTTTTCCTGATCTAGATAATATAATATCGAAGAGGTAAAACTTTTGTGTTTTTTTCCCCATCTCAGTCATCTTTCTAATCCTTACTTAAAGTGGTGGAGAGCAAGATGTCTTTGTGATTTGTAATCGTTTACAAAGTTCTGCATTGGCAAATGTGTTGTTACGTTGAAAGAGAAAGTTGATTTATAAACAAAGAAACTCATCTTTTGATCCAGAGAAGATGCTCAAAGCTGCCAGCAATACCAAAATCAGGCTTTTTAAAAAACTTTGGATAAGTTGAAAAGGCTTTGTGATGCTCTATACAGAATGATGTTCTTCTCATCTTGGACTCAGGTGGTCGTGTTTTGTGCCTTTATTGTAGTGCTTGGACATGAAGGATGTTCAGCTTGCCTATCAACTACATAGAGTCGTGGAGACAGGAGAGAACAGAAAAATGATGGGAGACATGGTCCAGAAAACCTCTTACTTGTAATTATTGCTTTTCTTCCTAAGTCATGAATTCTGTTGTCAGCACTTTCGTTTGAGGCAGAATGCTATTGTCAGTGATATTTCAAGGGCAGCAAGGTGAGAATGTATGCTACCAATTTGGAAGTAATTGTGCTTCTAAGATTTGAAGCTATTTGATATTTCAATAAAAGTCTTTGAAGACCCAGAATATTTGGGGGAGTATTTCTCAATACAGGAACCTGCACAAGTGGTAACAACTGTGGAGGGGCCTCTGATTTGAACTCTGTGTATGTGATGGGGAAGAGAGAAAAAGAGGAAGTTGAATTATAATGGGAAAAGAGAGATTGTCAGAGCCATTTTTCTTGAACTGCCTCTTTGGGCTGATTTGAAGCTGTGTCTTCAAACTTAGAAAAAAAATCTTTTTTCTTTTTTGTAAAATAATCTTTATTAATTTGTACATATAAAAAAACAGCACAAATGTAGACACAAATGCAGTAGAAAAGAAAAAAAAAGGAAGAGACTTGAGTACTCACATACTCTATATTCCCCTTGCAAGGAGAATATGAGGTGTGTCAGTACTCGAATGTCTTACCTTTCCGTTTTCTCTGTACAACAAATTAACCTTATAAAAAAAAGTTCTGGTTACACTAAGGTAGCAGGTGGCCAGATTTGAATTTTGTTTTACTTCTGATAAGCAAACCATATAAAAGATTGTTGTGTGTCTATTGAAGGGTTTCAAATTATTATTTAGCTACTTAAGGCCTGTTGAGAATTCATTGCAGATATTTAGTAAAACTACCAATTAAATGTTTGTTGTCTTAAATGCTTCTGTGGTTTTAATAACTTTCTATTTCTTCCTTTGCTGCAGTGGAAGGTTTTTAAACTTGCTTTGTATGATGGAACAACTTGATGTTGTACTGAAATGGTATAAAGAACTGGTTCCTTCAGTAAGTATTTGTTAATATTTGTGTGAGAAGGTGTTTTTGAATTTTTTAAATTGGTGGATTGAACCTGTTGTGATCTAACCACCATCAACATCCTTACTTATTTCATCAGATGTTTTACCCAAATTCTAAAGGCATGCTGGAACTTCTTCAAGCATTGGACACCGCCAGTCATTTGGAAATGATTCCCCAGATCTGGACAGGTTGACAGTACTTTTGTGTTCTTTTTATTGTCAGTGGTGAAGCGAGGGATCATCCAGATTTGATGAGAAGGAGTCACATTGGTTAAATTGACCTCTTTTTGGGGTCATAAAATCTTGGATGTGTGTAGGGATCAGAGCTGCAGTTTGATGCCAGTAGCTTAATTGAGGGGAGTTGTCTCTTTTGTCTCTTAAGTTCACTCTCTTCACTCAACCATGTATCATGAATATTTATTCTGCTGATACACGTTTGTATATTGTACAAATTAACATGAATGAAAAAGATAGATCCCTGCCCTGAATATATTAATTGCTGCTGCACTTACATGTAAGTATAGTGTTCATAAAAAAATGTGAAGCTGTTTCTAATGCTGACACAGCTTTAGACTTTAACATCACATTTGTATGAAAGTGCACCAGTGCTTAGCAGTACTGTTAGTCTCAGATATCACTGGAATCATGGGAGCCATATGTGGCCATTTCCATCTAGAATGATATTACTATGTTTAACTTGTGATCCCTCATTTCTGATTGCTTCCCCCCACCCCTTCTGCAGATATCAAACAGCTTGGTCATAGCCGTAGACCTGCTGTTGTGGAGGAAGTTTTGGCTCTCATGGCCAGAGACAGTCAGTCTCCAGAGGTAAGTCTGGATGAGACTTTGTGGCACAGAAAACTGGTTCGACTAGGCTATTTACACTTTTTTCTTAAACCCTATCCAGTAGCCAGTATGGATCTGGGAGACCTGAGTTAAATCCATTCTCTGCCACGAAGCTTGAGCCAATTCTTTTGTTTCAGTTTTTTGTTGACAATATAAAATGAAGAAAACCCAGTATATGTCAGTCTGAACCTCATTGAGTGGAAATGCAGTAATATTTATGTTTTCAGTCCATTGTTTAAAGAAAAATCTTCCCTTCAGAGCTTGGCTCCTTAAAAGATCTTAATTAAAATATTGAAGATGTGTTTAATGCTAAACAATTATATCACCTTGATACCACTTTTATTGCCATGGTTCCATTTTACAGAATATTGGGATTTGTAATTTCGTACTGTTTTTAGGATTCTAGTGCCTCAACAAACTATGAATCTCAGGATTCCATAGAATGCAGCCAGGACAATTAAAGTAGTATCAAATTGTTTTTAACTGTAGTATGGAAGATAATGTAGATATGTAAGATAATGTAGCATATTATTCTTACTAGTATTTTATTCAGAGTTTCATTTTAAATAGTTAAAAATATGCAATATGCAAAATAAAACAAACACAATGATTTTTCACATGATCCATCTGGAATGAGTGATAATGTCAGAATCGAACTCAAAAGTTGTTTCACACAGAAATCCATTCCTGGTTCTCCATAGCCATCCACCCCTCAAAGCATTCTTTTTTCGGCAGCAATATAATTCGAGTGGGGAAGGTTGTTGTTGCTGTTGTTGTTATTATTATTATTTATTTATTTGTATCCCGCCTCTCCATATGGATCGAGGCGACGAACAACTTACAAATAGCATGTATTTCGATACATCTCTATACATATATATATATATATATATTAGTTGCTGCTGTTATTCTCAGGATGGCATGGAGGACACAGCAAATCATCCAGAGTTCAGGCAGACCTCAATATACCTTATGGTCACCCTTGATCTGAATTCTTCCAGGATTGTGAAAGTGCAGCTTTCCTGAGCTTCCTAACTATATTTGATACAGCAACAAAAGTGACATACTCTGTTGCATGTTTTTGGCTGTATTTTTTACCCAGTTATTTCTGCCTATAAATTGTCAATTCATTTAATTGCAAGTTCCCTCTGTAAAAGCTTTCAAAAAATTTGTGAACTTACCAGTTTCCACTAAAAACATAGTAAGGTATTTTCTGCACTTTTTCCTAATTACTCATTGCCTATAAATGAACTTGGTTTTGCAACTCTTTTTCAAGAAACTGCTATAGAGACTTTCATGTGGCTTCTTCACCTACTTGTGCAAAAGGATAATGATTATAAGCTGCAAATATTTTATTGTGCTGAATCTTTTTCAGACTCAAGTGGCATTTGCTGACTGTGCTGCAGAAATAAAATCTCTCTATGAGGTACAAGAAAGAAGACAGACTGTCTTGGAGTGGACAGCCACTTCTCTGGGTAACTGCACTGTGTTATTTGCCAGGGCTGGGAGAACACCAGAGACCTGGTAAGTAAAGCCAGACTGCTCCTACCAACATGTTGAAAGTAAATCCTGAAACAAAATACCCCAAACCAAATATATCAGGCGACCTTTATGACTCAGTAAAGCTTTTAAGCTGCTGCTGTTTATGATTTTGGCGTATTATTTAGAGCAAGAGTGTGTCATTACAGAGGATATGGAAGCCATTTCTCTCCTATATCCTTTTTGGTGAACGACAAGAGATGCTGCATCACCATTTTGGCCATTTTTAGCCCATTGTGGAGAGGTTGAGTTTTGGGAGGATGTGAGGAGAACAAAGTAAACCACTGCATTTGCAGCCACTTTTAAGACAATTTGGCCCATTTGGGGGCAAAAAGTCAATTTCAAATTGGTGCAAAAACAGGCACTCAGATGAAGGATGTGTCAACAATATACGAACAAGATTGAAGGAAACACTGCAGCTGCTCACATTCCTCATTTATAAGAACCAGTAACCTCTTTTAAGCTCAGCAGGACAAAATGGGAATTTCTTTTCTCTCCCAATAGGAACATGCTGGCGCTGTTCAAAAATCACAACAGAATTCCCAGGTAAATTCTTCTTCTGGTGAGATCTCCCAGTGTTACTTTAGTTTCATAGAAAGCAGATTTTAGAAACAGTTAAGGCTTTCATTGTTTTATTTTGTTTTCTTTGTCCCTTATGCTGATCTGCATAAAGCCTTATTTAGCTGTCTTAAGTGCTTAAAAGGACTTTGTCAGACTACTTCCTGTGTCTAGGACGACCCTACCACAGCATCCACTAAGGCAATTTCTGACTTCCTTGGAGACAGAAAATATTTCACTAGATTACTTGAGCAGGACAACATAAGTCAACAGATTTCAAAGGAACTACTGAAATGGTTAGTGCAGTTTGGTCTAGCCGCCGATGTCCCACAAAACCTGTCTTTCTACCTTGAGCAGGAGCAATGTTTATTCTTTTGTCTCCCTGCTATGCTCTTAATGCTAAAACATAATTTAAGGCTTGTTAACTTTAGAGTTTATATTGTATATAAAGCAGGACTAGAGAAAAGAACAGGTTGCTTACCTGTAACTGTGGTTCTTCGAGTGGTCATCTGTGCCATCATACACTAGGAGCTTTAGCGCCTGCGCGGTAGCGTTCGGAAACTTCTAGAGCTTGTTCGCTTGGCGGGAACCCCTCCCCCACGCCGGTACTGCGCATGCTCCTCCCGCCGAGCAACGGTCTCTCCTCAGTTCTGTCGTCCGCCGTAGAACCTACAGGGACCTGAGAAAGAGGGGAGGAAGGGCGGGTGTGTATGATGGCACAGATGACCACTCAAGAACCACAGTTACAGGTAAGCAACCTGTTCTTCTTCTCGTGGTCTCTGTGCCTTCATACACTAGGAGACTGTGTAGCTTACCGGTCGGACGGCGGGTCAGGTCCTACAGCACGGAAGCCAACACCTCACGTCCAAACCGGGCATCTCTGCGCGACCGGCAGTCGAGCCTGTAGTGGCGCACGAAGGTCGATGGTTGGGACCAGGTCGCCACACGGCAGAGTTCATGCAGGTCAACTCCTCGCAGGAGGGCCGCAGAAGTAGCCACCGCTCTGGTGGAGTGGGCTCGAAGCAGGACTGGCGGAGGCTTCCTCGCGAGCTCATACGCCAGTTCAATAGTCCTCACCACCCACTTGGAGAAGCGCTGGGTGGACACTTTTAGGCCCCTCCGACGTCGCCCATAGCAAACAAAGAGATGCGGCGTCTGTCGGAAGGAAGCAGTCCTGTCCTTGTAGAAAGCCAATGCCCGACGCACGTCCAGGGAGTGGAGGGACCGCTCCAACGGTGTCGTGGGGTTTCGGGAAGAAGGCAGGCAGGATGATGTCCTGGTTGAGATGGAAACTGGACACCACCTTTGGCAGGAACGAGATGTCAGGTCTCAGGACCACCTTGTCCCTGTGGAAGACCGTGAAGGGCTCATCGGAACGAAGAGCTGTGATCTCACCCGCTCGCCTCGCTGAGGTCACCGCTACCAGGAAGGCAGTTTTCATTGTCAGGAGCCTGTCATCCGAGGTCGCCATCGGCTCGAAGGGCGGCTTCGTCAGCTGCGAGAGCACCAGCGAGAGGGACCACGGCGGTAGCGGCGGCGATACCGGCGGGTAGAGATGATGAAGTCCTTTCAGGAACCGCTTAACGGTATCGTTCCTGAAGAAGGCCGAGGCAGCAGATCGTGGCGGTTGGTATGCCACGATCGCGGAGGATACACCTTCAGGGATGGAAACGCCAGGCCCTGTTGCCGGAGGTGCAGGAGGAAGTGCAGGACGGTCGAGAGCCCCGCGGGCGATACCGGCTCACTCCTCTCGTTAGCGAAGGTCAGGAAGCGTCGCCACTTGTATTGATAGTTGCGACGGGTGGATTCCTTCCTGGCCGCGACGAGGACGGTACCGAGCACGGGATCGTCATGCGATATCCTCCAGGCATGGAGGGCCAGGCGTGGCAGGTCCGGATGGAGGACTCGGCCGCCGGAGTGGGAGAGCAGGTCCGGTGTCGGTGGCAACCGGAGCAGGTCGTCTCGCGCGGCTTGTAGCAGGGGTGCGAACCAATGTTGCCTCGGCCAGTACGGGGCTACCAGGATCGCGTCGGCTCGGTCGGCGAGGATCTTCGATATCGTCCGGCCGAGCAGCGGGAACGGCGGGAACGCGTAGAGGAGTTCCCGGTCCACGGAAACTGGAAAGCGTCCCCGATGGAGGCACGATCGTGGCCCGCTCTGGAACAGAATCGGCGACACTTCGCGTTTTCCCTGGTCGCGAAGAGGTCGATCGATGGTTCGCCCCAGCGGTCCCGAATCAGTCTGAACGCCTCTCCGGAGAGAGACCATTCGTGATGGGATGAGGTGTCCCTGCTGAGGGCGTCTGCCGTGGTGTTCTCCTGCCCGGCCAGGTGAACCGCCACGGGATGCGTGTGCAGGCGAATGCACCATTCCCACAGGCCGAGCGCGATGTCGAGCAGGGTCGTGGAATGAGTCCCACCTTGTCTGTTGATGTAGCAGACGGCGGTGGTGTTGTCCGTCAGAATCAGGACCGTGCGCCCCGCCACGGCATGGCGGAACGCCCGTAGGGCTTTCCAGACGGCGAGCAGCTCCAGCGCGTTGATATGGAGAGCGGTCTCGTCGTCGGTCCATCTGTCGCGGACTCTGAGATCGCCGCAGTGGGCACCCCATCCATACAGGGAGGCGTCGGTCGTTACCGTCACCTTCGGTGTCGGCTGTTGGAAAGGCATCCCCGACATGAGATTGCGTCGCGACTGCCACCATCGGAGGGATGAGCGGACGTCTCCCGGCAGCTGCAGTCGGAGTGTCTGTTCGTCTCGCAGGGGGTCGAATATGCGGACGAACCAGTGTTGAAGAGGTCTTGCTCTCAGCCTGGCGAGATAGTCACAGCGGTCGTCGCAGCCATGTAGCCCAAGAGCTGCTGGACGCTTCTCGCAGATAACGTCGGGGCCGTACGAGCGTGAGCGGCGGCCCGGATCAAGGTTTGTACTCGAGACTCTGGTAGGTACGCCCTGGCGGAGGTCGAGTCGAGCGTCGCCCCGATGAAGTCCAAGATCCTCGCCAGCTCGAGGTGGGACTTCTTCGGATTCACTCGTAGACCAAGGCGGGTCAGGAGTGACAACGTCACGTGGACGTCGTGGTAAAGTCTCTGTTTGCAGGACGCCACCAACAGCCAATCGTCGAGGTAGGGGAAGACGGAAGCGCCCTTCGTCCGCAGGTAGGATACCACCGGGGCCATGCACTTGGTGAAGACCCTTGGGGCAGTCGAGAGTCCGAACGGCAGCACCTTGTACTGGTAACAGGTGTCGTCGACTGCGAAGCGGAGGTACCGTCTGTGCTGCGGGCGAATGGCGATATGGAAGTATGCGTCTCGGAGATCGATGGAGGCGAACCAGTCCCCTCGATGTAGGAAGGGTAGGATCGACGGTATCGTGACCATCTTGAACCTTTTGGGGCGGATGTAGTAGTTCACCCCTCTGAGGTCTAGGATCGGCCGGAGGGTACCGTCGGCTTTCGGTACCGTGAAGTACCTGGAGAAGAAGCCGGTGGTCTTGGCCTCTTGCGGGAGCCGCTCGATCGCCCCTTTCTGGAGGAGGGATTGGATCTCTTCCAGGAGGGCCGGACTCGACGGCGTGGAGTAATAAATGCCGCGAGGAGGAATCTCGAGAAACTCGATGGCGTAGCCAAGACGGACGATGGAAAGCACCCAAGAGTCCGTAGTGACATACTGCCACTCCGCTAGGTGTCGAGCGAGAGTCGGTCGGTCTCCGAGCGCTGATGGTAGGCTGAAGAGTGGGTATTGGTGGGTCCTGCCAGGCACGTCAAAACCGAGACTTTGTCTCGGAGGAGGCTTCTTCGACGAAGGCGGGCGCCGCCTAATCGTGCGTCTGGCCGATGAGCCGGAGGACGGTCTCGACTGTCCAGACTGGGCCGAACGCTGGAACGACGAGGTGGAAGATCGTCGCCAGGATGGTCGGAAGGTGGAGGCCCTGCGGGTCTGCGTGGCCGGCTGCAGCCCGATCTTTTTTGCGGTCAGTCTCGCCTTGACGAGATTGTCCAAAGCTTCGTCTGTGGACGAATTGAATAGGCCTTCACCGTCGAAGGGGAGATCTTCAATCCTCCTTCTGGTGTCCTCCTGGATGTCGGCCGGTCGAAGCCAAGCATGGCGGCGAAGGCCGACGGATCCGCCATGACCCGGGAGGCGATCTCCACTGCGTGCCGGGAGGAGGCCATCTGGTGCCGAGCGATGGAGATAGCCTCATTGAAGATCACGGAGGAGGCTTTGGGGGATGTCCTCCGGTACCGCTTCCATCGCTGGTTGCAGGCGATCGAGCACTTTCTTCAGGTATGCCGCGAGGCAAGCCTGAGTGTTGGACAGCCTGATCTGCAAGGAGGCAGCTGAATAGAACCTCCTTGCGTAGGCGTCCAACTTCCTGCCCTCTTTGTCCGGCGGGGTGGTGTGTTGCCTGCCGGAGCCCTTCGTCTGCGCGGACTCGACGACCACAGAGTTCGGTGCAGGGTGATTAAATAGATAACCGGCGTTATCCTTCTGCACCCGGTAGAGGTGTTCTAACCGCTGCGGTATCGGCTGAGCCGAGGCCGGTCTATCCCAGGCGGCCTTCACCAGTCTGGATACCCGGGGCAGGAGAGGCAGCGGGGCCGTGGAAGGTCGCTTCTCCTCGAAAACGGAGAAGGCTGGATCGTCATCCTCCGGCTCCGCATCGGCGATCTTAAGGCCGAGGGTAGTGGCCATGCGGAGCAGCATCGCAGAGAACTGGTGGACGTCCTCTGGAGCAGAATCTGGGATCGGGTCCCGAATCCCAACGGAGGAGACTCCTGGGAGGCCGCCTCAGACACCTCAGACTCCGCACTCGAGTCGTACGACTCCGAGCTCGGTGAGTCCTCTCGCCGCTCGCTCTCCGGCTCCTTCGTAGTCGCCGCAGGTGTTGCCTTCCTAGGCTTCTCCGCAGCCGGGGCGGTGGTAGTAGCAGCGTCCCGCTTGGGATGGCTGACCACTGACTTCACCCTCTTGGTGGTGACCGGGGTAGTCTGGCAGGCTGACGTCGTCGTAGCCCGCTCAGTCACCACCGACTCCGTAGGGCGCGTCGCCGTTGCCGTGACCCTAGGAGGTGGCGATATCGCCCGATACCGTGGTGAAGGCTCCCTCGCCCTATGATATCGAGGGGAGGGAGAGCGGCTGAAGGAGCGGCGGTCCGACGGAGATCGGCTTCGGCGTCGACGGTACCGAGCCTCGTCCCCTCTAGGCGAGCGCGATTCGCGCTGTCGACGAGGTGACCGGGACCTCCGGAAGGTCTCCCAGCGACTCGGGCCACGATGGTACCGATCCCGGTACGATGGCGAATGCGACCGATAGGAGGCCGGGCGCTCTCTCCATTCAGATTCCCTCGCGTACCTGGCCACGTAGGACGCCGAGGTGTATCTGGAGGCAGACGAGCGAGGTTGTTCCTCTCTTGTCTCCCTCGGAGGCGGCGAGGCCACCAGACGCTCGGAAGAGCGGGACCGGGACCTGAAGGAGGTCGAACGCCGCTCCGGAGAAGCAGAGGGCTCTCTCTGCTGCAGGTCGGCCGACCTGCGACGGCTAAGAGGGCGGTGGCGCTCCTCCACCAGGGTTGGAGGGTCTGCCACAGGCGAGTCCGGGCGCTGTTGGGGAACGTCCTCGATCTCATCCTCCGAGAGGTCGACGGACTCGCCTCGCCCTTTTGAAGGCTGCTGAGTAGGAGGAGGAGTAGGAGGTTGAGCGTCCCCAGCCGGGGAGCGCTTCTTTTCCTTCTTCTTCTTCTTCTTCTCCTTCTCCTTGCCTCCGTCCGGAGCAGGGCGCTTTTTTGCAGGCGTCTCCGTAAGGGGAGCCTCAGCCTTCCTCGCCGTCGAGGATCCTTTCGCTGACTTGGCAGCCGCCGACAGCTTCGGGATCCTCGGTAACGCCGAAATCGGCGTTTTCGCCGGTACCGAGCCCGATACCGACGAGGTGGACGGAACGGCAGCCGCCGATACCGTCGATGGCGTGGTCGTCTTCTTGTCGGCCATCTTGGAAGTGGAGGTCTCGTCATCGCCCGCAGAGACTGTTCCCAACAATAAGATTTGAGTCTCGCGGAGCGGTTGCGAAGAGTTTGCGGAGTAAAATCCCTGCAAATTGGGCAAGTCCGGATGTTGTGGGACTCGCCCAAACAGAAGAGACACTCCTTATGGCCGTCGTTGAGGGCAACCTTGCGGCCGCAGGACACGCACTTCTTAAAGAGCGCTGACATAAGACGAAGAAACGCCAAACTCCGAAATCCAAAAAGACGAAAACCGAAGGGGGAGTCCGAAAGAGAGGTCAAAGACAGTCCGAAAGTCCGTAAAACCGTGAAAAAACAGCAAGCCAAGCACGACGTGAGAGGAACAAACTAAAGAACCTTCCGTACGCGGCGGCGGACGAGAAAGAACTGAGGAGAGACCGTTGCTCGGCGGGAGGAGCATGCGCAGTACCGGCGTGGGGGAGGGGTTCCCGCCAAGCGAACAAGCTCTAGAAGTTTCCGAACGCTACCGCGCAGGCGCTAAAGCTCCTAGTGTATGAAGGCACAGAGACCACGAAGAAGAATGGGGACTTGTACATATTGTTGAACTTCAGTTCCCATTAGCTCTTGCAAATATAACCATGGTAGGTATAATGGGAGTAACATCCATCAACATCTGGAAGGTCAGAGATTCCCCACTTCCAGCATACTTCCTGCACACTGAACAGAGGTTAAGAACCAGTGTTCTAAAGTGAATCCTCTTTCTTTGTTACAGTCAGTAGGAAGAACAGAGATTTGGTTGATGAAGGCTGTTTTAAGTGGTTTTAAGGAAACAATAACTTTTATTGAAAAGTAACATAGTTCACATTTGGACAGCCTATCAGTTGCTATGATCTTTGTCCCAACTGAGCTCACATGCTGACCTTTTTCTTAGGAAACAAAAGTCTTGCTTTACTTGTCTGGGCACACAAATGCTCATATATGGGCATCTAGTTGCTTCGATAGTGACAGGTATTTGTATGTAATAAACCATGAAATAAAAAATTAAATTCGTTGGATCAAAAACTGTTGTAAAATTCTTAAGGTGGTTAGAATCATAATGCAGTAGATGGAGTTTTATTTTTAATTCAAGTACAAGGTGGATTCCACTAGAGCAGAGCTTTCCAAACTTTTCATGTTGGTGACACACTTTTAACATGCATCATTTCACGACACAGTAATTCAGTTTTATTAACAAACCAGAGGTTAAATTAACCCCTTATGAGACACAGACACATACATAAATTCTAATAACAAAACATATGGAGACACAACCTATCTCATGAAAACCTTTCATATATTATTATTTATAAATCATATTTTTAAAAACATACATTTCCAAAATCGTAGGTGACACACTTCAAGTGACAAACTAACGTGTCACAGCACACCATTTGGAAAGCCCTGCACTAGAGTATCTACACTACTTTTACCTTTTTTCATTTGCAGTGATTTGGTGATGAATGAAGTCTTGGACTGCATTAAGCAAAGCAACCAATCAGATCAGGCACTTGATCTAGTAAAGCTGGCATCTGACTTCAGTTTACAATCAACTTCAAAGCTTGCCAAGAGAGTTCTGGAAGAATTTCAGCTTTCTGAGGAGCAAAGGTGAGTTTTAGCAGCTTCATGAACAGCAATTGTCATTTCTGTCTCCAGGACAGCGATATAATTGTCAACACGCTGTTCAGCTTGAGCGGCTTTTGCTTCTTGTTCTCCCTTCCATTGCTTCTGCCTTGCACATGTTTTAATTAGGTAACTATATTGCTAGCAACATAAGGGCTAGTGGCTGTGCTAGGGATTTAACAGCAGTCTGCCATACCACCACATTTTCCAGTGGCTTCCATTAGTTTTACATTTTTCTTTCCTTGCAGGAATGATCTGGCTGATATGACAGCAGAAAGCAGTGATGGCAGTGACAGCGAGTAGATGACAAGAAATTACTTCTTCCTTTCCAAAAGGAAAGGACTGCTGCTCAAACTGATAGTCTGCGTGACAAGATGGAGCTTTGTACATACTTGTTGAAGTCTGGTGGGCACCTAAGCTCATATTTAATTATCATGAACATGGATTGGTAGGAAACTCTGGCCTGACCTGTTTTCAGGCACTCATCTTCTTCTCCCAGTACCTCAATTTGGAAAACTGCCTATCTGGATCATAGAATTGTTATATTACGTTATGTCTGACACAGAATTTGTTAAATACATTAAACCATCTGTATGGTCCTTGTTATTTATTGCTTTTGGTGATCTCCCACTCAAGCCAGTGGAATATGGCAGGACAGCAATATTTATAATCTGTGAAGACTGATTTAATTTTCCATTTAGTATTTTTGTACTGTTTGAAACATCTGGCTGGAAAAGAACACACAGATAAATAATACCACTTAGATCAGCTGCTCAGTGGTTACATGGACACTGTTATCTCACAGCCACTTTGCAATATTGTATCTGGAGCGGTACAGGAAGAACGCAGAGGAGTTAGGAATGTGCTAACACCATGTCCTTTACAACTCTCTTAGCACAGAAGAGCCAAGTATAGTCACATGTAGTGGGTGACACTACATGAGTTGATGGCAAGGAAGGATACCTACAGAACAAAAAAACCCCATACAGTTACAAACTTCCACTTACCTGTTACTTTGATAAAACTTTCTGTACTTGTCCTATGAGAACGATATTGCACCTTCCCTCTTATCAAGAAGGTAGAGGCTACTTTCTACTAAGACAAGCCATCTGTTTCCCAACCTGTGTTTTTCATGACAGATCTTAGAATGTAGGCAGAGACCTATGTAAGATTTATGTAGGGGTAGAATTTTTGGTGAAGGGGAGTAGTTTTCCTGTGTAGGAACAATGCTTTCTGTATGGGAGGGCCATTTTCTCTTCAGAAGATAAGGTTTGTTTTTTCAGGACATTACATGTTTTTCTCTGCAGAGTGATTCCTGCAAAAGATTTTGGGACATTAAATACCAGGATAAACAGTCACAAAATTCTCACTCATCTACATTATTCTTCTTGAGGAGCTCTCCTGACAGTCAGAAAACCTGTTTTTCAACCTCGGAATGAATATTTGTGAAAATCTGTTCCACTTCTAGCTTGGGAGATCTTCTTGGTTTCAGGCTGCAAACCTACCATACATACCTAGGAATAATCCCTACTTTATTCAGTAGTATTCAAAGAGACAGCAATGTTAGTCTGGTTCAGTATGCCAAGGGATCTTGTAGCTCCATTAAGACTAACTGAGAGAAAGAAGTTGATCTGATGACCATATGTGTTTTGTGCTATCTTTCTACGTTTAAGTAAGCAACACAAAAGCCATTTTTAAAACACTTTTATTTAATTGCACCAAGTGCCAAATCAGTAATAGAGGTTATAAACATTATTTTGGTTGGCTCACAAACCTGATCAGTAATACCTGGAAACTTAAATTTTAAGTTGTGCAAAAAAAAAAAAAAAATATCCAGACATGATAAATGGCTGAAGATAAAAGGGATACAAATGCAACAGGTATGGATGATAAGTGTACTATGAGACAGAATACCACATGCCCAGTGCCACCTAAGACTCTGGTGTGGTTTGGAAACATCTGACCTGGCCTCTTATTTTCCCCCCAAAAAAACTTGTTATAAAGCTTGCATTTCATCTGACTAGATTTAGTAGTTTTGCATGGCTGACCTTTATCAGTCCACCTGAGTTGTACCCAGCCCCACAGCACTGGCATAGGCAGTGAGGATATCCACCACTTGTTTCGTCTCTAAGGTCATCCGAGCTTCATTCAGCCAGTCCTGTGACACTCTCCTGGATTCTCCTTTCAGCTGATTGACAAATTTTGCTGCCAATTCCAGATCGCCATGCTCAATGCAATAGGATGCATAAGATAGCAACTTAAATGTGTCCAGGTCTTCAGGACCAAGCTCAGAAGGTGGCTTCAGTTGCTGAGGGTGCATCAAGAGAAGGGACTGCAGGTAAGACAAGAAGTACTGATACAAGCTATTTCTTGTTTCATCTATCAATGCCACTCTCTTAGCCAGCTTTTGGACAGTGTGGAATCGTGCTCTCAAGGCCTCTTCCGTGTACACCCCACGACTGAGTGATTCCTGGGGAAGTGCAGCCATTAAGGCTTGGGTGAATGCATTGTCAGAACAGCTGGCTTGGATGGCTTCTACTGCACCCTCCAGGGGCTCAGTAGGGCTGTCTCCAGAAGCAGTTTTCATGCTCTGCTTTAGAGCTTCAACTGAAAGCCACAGCTGATGGGCCTTCCTGGCTTCTTCTTCAGCAACTGCATGGCCTGTAACATAAAACGCCACACCATTACATGGTAGGAAGGTGATCAAAAAGCATTTCAGAGTGCACATTTAAACACTATTTTTAGACTTCTCAAACCATTTCATATATATTATCTCAGGAAGAACAAAATATCTAACATAAAGATAACTGCTAACAGCAAAACCATGACATAATATGGCAAAAGTAACATGCGCAGAGCTTATCTGTGATACTCACTGTGGCAGTAGCTTTAAACTGACTAAGGCTTGGAGTAAGCATGTACAGTTCAGAAGCTACAAGTCTAGTTGGCATGTTACTGGCTCAGAGCTTCCTGTATTCAAACCATCTTGACATCTCAATCACTCATGGTAATACTGGAAATACTAATTATATTAAAAGATGTAAGATTTATACAGTCTGAGCCATTAAGACAGTATCAATGCTAAACATTGCATGCCTGGTCTCTTTAGAATTCTTCAATATTTCTGACTATAGAAGCAAATATTAAGCAGCACATCGGCCTAAATAACCCTAAAGACACCTGATCTTGGAAGCTAAGAAGGCCCAGCCCTGGTTAGTACTGGTATGGGACACCACCAAGGAATCCTAAGTGCTATAGACTGTATTTCAGAAGAAGGAACTGTCAGAATAACCTCAGAGTATTCGTCGCCTAAGAAAACCCTATGAAATTCATGGAGTTGCCACGTGACTTGAAGGCAGACAACACACACATACAGCAAACTAGACATACAGTTAGTCTGGTCCAAACTGCCTGTAGCACGCTTGATAGGCAGCATATCTTTAGAGTTTCATAAAACAAGTTTTTTAAAGGTCTATCTGCAGATGCCAGACACTGAATCTATAAATGTTTTTGCACACATAAAGTTTATGGTCTAGTATTGTGTTACAGCTTTTCCTCCAACAAACTCTGTACAAAACAGAACAGCATAAGGACAAGTTGCTTTTCATAATTTTTTTGCAGCTATGTCCAAAAAGTTGAGAAATGGATTTCTCTCCTATGGACCATGAGGCAAGAGTGATTTCATTTGGTAACATGGAATACAAAGCAAAACCTCTACAAAAATTTGCTTTTTCTTCACTGACTGGGGGAGAAACCTTTAAAAATGCAGGCTGTCTTTGGAAGGTGAATAAGATGACGGTTGGAAAAACCTTCTAAGAATAGAAGAAGAAATGCTGAATAATGCATCTGTCATAAAGGTGGGAGCAGCCTAAAATATGCTACACTGGCCTGTCAATCTGTAGAGACTTTCCCAAAGCCACCACATACAATGAAACAGAAGCAGGGTGATAAGAGTTCAAGCATCTTCCCTGTATCACATATGTGGCAAAGCACATTTGATGCCTTTCCAATGTATAAAGGGGTAGATCATAATAAAGGGATAGACCACAATTTTAGACCTGGTGGGAGGTACAATGAGAACCATGAGTGGGTAGTGAGTTCTGGCTGAAAACATCTGGCGATTGACACAATACCTCCCATGAACTGTACCACTTCCTCACTGCCCGAATTCAATGGCAGGGCTTGTCAAAGAATCACTTCTGAATTTCATGCCAAGACAATCTAAGGCCCTTTCCACATGGGGTTAAAAAAACAGTCTAGATCGACCTCCACGGAGGTAGTCTACACCGTTACGTGAATTGGGGTGGATTACTCTTGAGTAATTCCACACCGCAATCCGTGGTTGGGCGCCCGCAAGCGGCAGCGCTGTGTGCTTTTGAAAAACCACATTTTATGTGGTTTTCCAAAGGCACGGGGCATCCAGCCCTGTGCAGCCCCGTATGGATTTACAGACGTGCGAAAGGGCGTCCCTGCAGATCGGGCAGGGGGAGGGATTTCCGGCTGGCGGGCTTCTCCGATTGGTAGAGAGGCCCCACCAGTCAAAATCCGCCATTTTGGGCGCTGCCGAGCGCCGAGGACGCCACGGGACGCCGCTGCGTGTAGAGCAGCGAAATGTTCTCCTCCGCGCGGCGACGGAACGAGGTAAGCCCACGTTTTAGCATGGCTTTCCCTGTTTCCCTGCCCGCGTGTGGAAAGGGCCCAAGAGGTACTTGCATGCAAAGAACTAGACTGCTAGATCTCAATAAACAGTTCAGCAAATGTAGTTGGTTGGCCAATGTGATTGAATAAACCATACTTTTCCCATGTTTTCCATACTTACTTTCAACTGCCTGCTCAATTCCCCTTAGCCTGGCATAGGCTGTGTTGATGTCCAGAGTGAAATTGTCAAGTTGTTCCTGAGTGAGTCGCTTATATTGCATTTCTTGTTCACTGAGTTTCTCTGACAAGTTCTGAAACACAAAACTGGATGTCAGGATTTTGTTTGGGGTTATTTGCCTTCAAGTCAACTTCGGCTTATGGCAAGCCTTCACAGAGTTTTCTTCAAGATTTATTTAGATTTTCTTTGGCAAATATTCCTCCTTCAGGTCTCTCAGTTAACACATAAAGATCTCACGCTGCAGCTACCATGAGAGCAGCAGCAGACCTGCTTCTTCCTCTAAGCAATGCTGGTAATATGTGGAGGGAAATACCCCAAAAGAACTTAACATAATTTCCCAAAGGTCAAATTTCCAAAAAAGTCAGATTTATCAGTGCCTGTTTGAAAGAAGAAAGGATATGAAATAGTATTTTAACCAGTGATCATTTCTTCTCCATGAATTTTTTAAAGCAGTTTTGAAAGAACCTGTCCTGTTGCAGAAAAGATAAAAAATTCTCTGTCTTAAAGCAAATAACATTTCGCCAGCTTTCAAAACTGAATCCAAGTGCTTAGTTCTCAATAAAGTAAACCCACTGACTCGCTTGTTCAATGAGAAGTTGACATATAAGCAAATCCTACTGATTGAATGGATTTATGTAGGTGGGACTAAGAGGATCTATACCCTAGATGTCATATTTAGCACATCTGGCTAGCACATTGGCATGCTAGAGTAGCACTCATCCTGTGTGTTGTTGGGAGTTCAATCATGTGCTTGCTGAAATCAAACTGGAGGAATTCAGATTCAGTAATGCTTAGAGAAGACACATTAAAAATCATGTAAGATAAAATCTGGATCCAACTCAATGCAAACAAATTAAAAAATGAATATGGAATCTTAAGCATACTTATAGCAACAAAGCTTAACCTGAGGTCTGTTGTTTAAAGTCAGCTTTAAATCATTGTTATAAAGAAGGTAACTCTTTTGAGTTTGTACAATGAGAGTGAACGCCAATAAAATGCCTCGATAAAAATGTCTAGAGGCGCATTAGTGCATACAGTCAAGCACATTTGATACCACAGCAGGAAATGCCAAGAGACAGAATCTCCTTGGGTTTTTACGGTAGCATAACTTTTCCAGTGCTGTATAAGGAGGTATCCAGTGCCTCTTCAGGCAACAGCTTTGTTTGGCAGTACAACAGGTACTGGATGACATGACACCCAGGTCTAGCTTCAACTCAAATAGCCACTGATTGGCTGCAAGCGTGTGCTAGATAAGCTCCACTGTGCTGTGGCTGAGCTGACTGCCCCAGGCAACAGCTTTGTTTGGCAAGATATTGAGTACACTCCTTCTACTTTGCTATACAGGATAAAACATTTTTTGGTCTCAGAAATTACACTAGCTGGGAGAAACAAAATTCCTACATGGCAAAATCAGTATTTATTGGGACATGGTTTGTGCTAGATGTATGTTTATAAGGAAAAATACAGTAGATGGCAAGCATCTGAAATCTGACTTTTCAACCAGCACAGCTGTAAACAATGTGACAGAATGCCCTATATTATATCTACATCACTGTGGTTTCAGTAACAAAATATGTCTCTGGTATGCTAAAACATGCCATCCTAGTTGCATAAGCATGAATGAGAATGAGTCCTTCACGACAATAGTGCAAATTCCCACCTGCTCAAACTGCAGCTTCAATTCCTGCTCTTGGATCTTGAGAACATCTCTTAGGTGATCAGCATGCGCAGCAGCCTGTCGACGGAGCTGAGTTCTCATTTCACTCTCCATAACTGCTTGAGCTTCTTCAACCTGCCATAGTGTAGCAGTAACTTTGTTTTTATACTTAAAGTGTACTTCTTTTACAAGAACAGACCCCCCTCTATCTAGTGAGTCTGGTGTTGGTGAAAGCAGATTTAAGTAACCAATAGGATTTATTCTCTAGCAGTTCTCCCATCAGCTAGCAAACAGTGATCAATTATACCGGCTAACAAGGGATTCCCAATATGTTGGAGCTTGTGGCAGCTGTTGAATTTTGATCTGCACCCTGCTATTGTACAATCTGTAAAACAGTATCTGTCCAATACCTGATACACCAGACCCCACTTGTTCATATGGCCATTTACAAAAGCCGTGTCCACAGAGGATTCCTATACAGTACAAACTGAAAATGTGAAGTTGGCACTTACTTTGAAGGATCTTTCTGGGATGCCAAAAGCAGCAATCCACAATTCATGAGTTATCCTCTGAGTGTTAACTGACAATGCAGGAGACATGATTTTCAGTTGATCTTGCTGCCTTTCCTTTCCTTCCCTTCCTTTTAAGTCCAGCCCTGGCCAGAATGCCTAGAAATTTTAACTAACCCGAAACTACAACATACAGTATCCAAACCATATAGCTATACTTACCTGAACCATGTAACTGTATCTACACATACACAAAGAAACATATAGTCAGCCCTCTGTATCCATGGATTCTACATCTATGGATTCAATCAACCACAGCTTGAAAATATTTTTAAAAAAATCCAAACAGCAAGCCTTGTGAGTTGTTCATTATTTTATGTCAGGGATACTATTTTACTATACCATCGTATATAATGGGACTTGAGCATCCACAGATTTTGGTATCTACAGGAGATTCTGGAACCAAACTCCAGTGAATACTGAGGGCCCGCTGCATGCACACACACATATACACATATTAATAGGTGTGGACTGTTCCTTCAGCCTCTCTAGAATGACCATTCGCGGTAGGTAAAAACCTCTCATTCTCTGGATGACACAGAAGAGCAACCCACTACTCATGGAACTTATAAAGCCCTTTGTATTCAAGGTGGGTATAATCTGCCTCCTATCATAGTGCTGCTTGTAACAGAATCCAACCAAACACTGCCTGTGCTGATTTGTACCTATCTAGTTTATACTGTATAATAAAAATACTTGATACCCTCCAACCAGCTGCTTTACATATCTCTTCTAATGACATAGAAATTGCATAAGCTGCTGAAGTAGCCACTGACCTGGCTGAATGCTCCCAAACACTGTGTGGTCTAGATGTGCTGGCATAATTATAACATATGTAGATGAAAGCTTTAATCCATACTGCATTAACTGTTTTTGATGCCTTACGACACAAAATCCTTATATGAGACAAACAACACCTCAGCATGCCCAAACTGCATTGTCCCCTTCAAATAAACATTTACAGCTCTCCAAACATCCAAAGTATGCCACTTCTTTTCTAATAGATGTTTCGAATGAGGACAAAATTATGGTTAATGTATGCAACTCAAACCTTTTTTTAGGTATGCATTTAGGTAGAAATGTCAGATCCAATATTAGAGTGAGCCTACCCAGCTCAAACTTGCAAAACGACACCAACTCTTTACAGATAACGCCACCAACCTTGAAACCCTCCTTGCCAACATTACCACTACTAAAAACACCAACTTAAATAATAACAGTCTTAAAGATGTGTCCCTAAGAACCTCAAATGGAACTTTGTTAACATATTCAATATAAATTTAGATCCCATATCAGTAACTGTGCAGTGTTAAAGATGAGTTCAATGTCACACCTTTAGAAATATTTAATGTGTGAATGACTCAACAAAGTTCTTGCTGGATACAATAAACTGACCTGGAATGGAGCATAGAATGTTTCTGTTGAAATCTTTCTTGATTCAAGACCCATTCTCCCTGATGAACAGTGTGCCTGCTTAAGCAGTCAGCACAAACATTTCCTCACTTACAGAGTAAGTTGTACAGTTGATATCAGAAGTCCTTGAATTCTTGCCAACAGCATTATATCTGCACATAATGTTTTTCAGAACATGCTGAATTACTTTATTTTCAGTCACCTTTTTTGTGACAGGAATAAACTCCTCTTCCTGGTGACTATCACTGCACCTGCCTTCACCAAGATGAAGTTGTACCCTCCCCATCCTGAGATGAGCTACAACTGGAAACAACACCTTGGTGAAGATGCTCAGAATTGAGGCAAGAACAAATGGAAGTGCCTTGAACTGGAAATGGTTGTCTGTTAACTGGAAACAGGTATTTCCTGCAATTTGGGCCCAACAGAACATGCAAATATACTTCTTTAAAATCAACAGATAGTATCCAATCCTTCTTTTCCAATTTTTTTCTGATGGTCTGTAAGGTCTGCATCTTGAATCTGCAATACTTTACACAAAGTTTCAGGTCCCAAAATAGGACAGTACAACCTATTGCTCTTTGGCACAGTGAAAAAGGTTAAATATTTGTGTCTGACACATTTGTTCTATGGCCCCAGTTTGCAAGTGATGATTGCACACAATGTCCGCCTTTTCCTTTGACTTTGGAAACCAGCAAAGGAAGAAACACACTGGATGGCCTTTGTGAGAATACGATCTTGTATCCCTTAGTGATTACCTGAATCACTCAATGATATGTTTTAATTTCTAACCAAACCTAAAGATAATGCAGCAATCTTCCTTCCATCAGAATTATATTCATGTCAGTTTTGCTGTTTGCCGCCTCTGTGACTTGCCCTGCTCCTCTTCTCCGTTGCTGGAAATCCTTGCCTCTCTATTTCTGTTCCACTGATACCTGGACCCACTAACATAATTTTTTCTGTCAAAACCTCTCTCTCTTGAAAGGAAGAGTAAGCATTATGAAAGTGCTTCCTCTCTGATTTTCTCTTTTGCACAGCACACATCACTTACTACCTTTGTTCCCTACTGAAGCCTTTCCCAGTGTCAGGATGCAGGGCCCCTGCCATACGTTGGTCTGCTGAATGTACATTGAAATAGTGTCCTGTAGTCAATGTAGATGTAATATTATAGACCTCCTTAGAGTTAAGTTAGTAATGATATAAACACTAAACATCAGTGTCTTTAAATACACTAACAGGGAAGGCTGTGTTTCGTTCTCTTGATCTAACTCCTTTCTGTGCTGTCAGTCGAGTGATGCAATTGTGCAGAGGCTATGCTTGAAAGACTAATCAAACGCACTTGTTTGTCTGAGTGCATTCTGTCTCCTGCTTTAGAATCTCCATTTTTAACAGGGCAGCCTGAAGTGGCTGAGAGAAACTTCTGCTCAGAACCTTGAATTCCAGACACTGCTTTATGAGGAAACTCAGGTTTTTTAGCTGCATGACTCACTTTATGCCCTTTTAGGCTTCTTACTCTCTTTTTCTCTAATTAAATCATTCTGTTTTTCTTTATCTCTTTTCTTTTTCAGTGGCAGAGAAACTATGCCACTCTTTGACTATGCCACTCTTTGCCTCACCCTCACTCCATTTCATGAAAATTCCCTTCACATTTTGGGCTGCTAAATTCATTGTGCCCCACTCTATCTATCTTGCTTAATCTACCTCTTTAAAATTACTTCACAAACCAGAGAAGGAAATTTATGTCTAGTTGGCAGGCTAGAGAATAAAAAACTGACAGGGAAGAGAAGAAGAGACCATGGAATCAACTAAAAAGAAAACTGTTTCCTGTACTGTTGGTTGGCACACAGGGGTTAATCCATGAGTGGTGGATTGCTCCTTTGTGCCATCCCAAGAATACCTATTCCAGCCTGTGAGATAAGAGGATAATAAGTGTTCAAAGGTCTACTTGTTTCTGGTCATATTATTAAGAAGATATAACAATGAAGAAAGTTGTGTCTTCTAGACACATCACTAAAAGACACTGTGCACATGCACACAGACTGATCAATAAAAAGCCAGGAAATTGAAAGTATACTAGTTACCTTCTTTTCCTGTTCAATCTGGATTTCATTCTTGTGATGCTCTAGTGCCTTTGCCACTGCTGATTCAAAAGCCTTTTTGTCTTCCAGTTTCTGTTTTTCCAGGGCTTCCTCAATATGTTGTTTTTCACGGACTCTGAGCTCCACTAGCTCCTTATTCAATTGGTCTACACGACGATGTGCATGAGCAATGAGAGAGTTCAAATCATCTGTTGTCAGCTGGCCAGCTGAAAAGAGCAGACTGTTAGATACAGAACAAGTAGTACAAAAAACATAGCCTGTTTATCACATGAGCAAAACTAAATACCTTTAAGCATATTACACTTCTTTGGTCAACTACAGCTGCATATTCTGCTGCATTCAGAATACAAGCCTACCTCAGTTAACAAAAGCTCTGATGAGGAAGTTTCTTTTTTACACTCAACCAACTTTGTTTTCTTCCTTGTCCTCCCTCTAGCCAGAGCTGCTTAGCAACATAGGTCCGGGGAGAATGGTGAAGGAAGGATGAAGAAAAACAGACTTTCAGTATCAGTTTGCAGGAGCATGTCTGCAGTACACAAAACTTGAGTGAGAAAGAAAGCTGTGTGTGCCTGTCTATAACAGGCAAGGTAAATAGCAAAATAGCGACTGCCTCCAGAATTCCTCACTGAGCATGCATAAACAGCAAACAGAAAAGGGGAAAGCAGATAAACCTGTTAATACCAAGTACTCTCTACATATTAAAAAAAAACATAGACCTGTAAGATTGGCCATCAAAATGGAAATTATAAGAAAAGTGAAGGCTAGTGAAAGTTAAAAAATCCTGGATACATTTTGGGAAAAAACTTCATATGGTCTCTAGAAGGTTCAACAAGTTTTTTACTTGATCTGGTTGTTTAATTTCATGTTCATATTGTTAACTCTAATAAAGCTCCCTGAAACATACTAAACTGTTCTTTTTTGTAGTACAGAAACCTATCCCTATTCTTTCCATATTATTTCTGCCTCTGGTACCAAATTCTCTGCTGAAGAAATGCCCATGAACACATCTACTTTGTTAACTGAGGTACACCTGTACATCACAACGACCAAGCAATACTATTCAACCTCTAGATGATTTCAACTATGAAGCACTTTATCTCCATTTACAATGATGTAAGATTTGAGACCCAGAAATCAGTAGAGCCATATAAATGATTTGTACATCCTACTATCACAGGATTTTTACACCAGGTTTGAAAAGTCAGTAAACACTTAAAGAGCAAGCCATCTTCCAATTTTTAAATGAAAACAGTATATTCTCAACCAGCAGAGAAGGAGCCATCTAGGAAAGGGTTAAATCCAGGCACTGCTGGGGCAAGGCAAGGGAACACATGTTCTTCCTTGAAGAATGTTTCTTACTGGATCCCTAGCTCCTTCCCAGTTCTTCTTCCTTGACTCACCCAGGAAAGGTCATATGCTGGCTCCTCCACTTTCTCTTGGCTCTATGTCCTTGTTTTGACTCTATCTTCCTACTTTCCTTTCTGTTTGCTCTGTCTTTTTTTAAAGCCTTTATCACCATGTTTTTCCCTTCCCCACTCCTCACATCTCCTCCCCTCACTGCATCTCCCCCCTTTTTAACACTACTGTCTTTCTATGGAAGGGGCATAATAGGGAAAGCAGTAACAAAAACTAAAGGCACTTCTGGCCCCAAGAGTCTCTTGGTGAACCATGTGAGAGTTGCCTGGAAAGTGTGAGCACTTCTAACCAAGCCCTGTGGGGGCTGTAAAGACACTCACTTGCCCACAGTCCTCCCTATAGCTCCTGCCTCGTCTGGAGCTGCCTCTGCAGATTGGGAGCCTGAATTTACTGCGGAGAAAATAAACTTGGTTGAAGCTGAAATCAGCTCTGCTTCTGACTTCACTGACAGTGAAGCTGCTGAGGTCACTTTGCTGCCCCAGATGGCAGGCGCTGACTGCACAGCTCTGGCTGTTAGTGCAGATGAGCAGTCATAAGGAGCCATAAATATATAGGAGGAGACTGCCCTTCCCCAAGAAGCTGGCTTTCTGTTTCTCAGCAGAGACACTCTGCAGAATCACTCTGCTGAGTGTGAAAAGGGAGTGGAAAAACAAAAAAATGGCATCCCAGCTGGGTGCCAAACCTAAGCAGTCATCCTAAAAATCGTGCTCATGCACTTGCATGCATGGCACTGGCCAGTTTGCATCATGGGCAGAAGTCAGACATTTTGAACAAGCCTTCCCAATACCCTTCTCAGTTCCTATGCCATTTCTAGATCAGAATTCAAGGCTTTCCTCCATGGTTAAGGAGCTTAACCATGCTTAAAGGGTTGAGCCAATCGCACCGCCCCCACAGTTGCTCCACATCCAAAAGACTAAAAGCTCCCTCTCCCACCCCATCTTCCTCACACCCTGTTCCTCCCTCTCTAGTTTCTCCAAAGAAACAGGGCAGGGTTAGCTCTCACACTGCAAATACACAATCAAATTCAGAAGCAGAGGCAATTCACTCCTCTGATGAGGAACTAACACGGAGAGGAAGCCCTATCTTATCTTGCTCTAGAGATGTTGATGAAACCTCCCTTTACACAATTTTTCTAGGTTATTTTTCTTACTCTGAAGATGTGGAATGGTCAGATTCTGGAAGAAAGGAGGGCCCAGCTAGAGAGACACATTTTAATCAAAATGATTTTATTCCTCTCCTACCCAAAACTATAGCAGCCTTGGGTCTGCAGAATAGCCAACCTGAGTTTTCCACAGCTCTAACCACTAAACATTCCAGTTGGGGTGGCCATGGTTCCAAAACCAAAGGCCTTCTCACAAGTTGTTCCTTTCCCAGCTGATTTCAATGTTCATCAAATCAGAATGGGATAACCCCAAAGCAGAAAGGGTATTAATGTAGTGCAAAAGCTATATATGCTTCCTCCAGAAGCTATGAATCTTCTGAAGTTTGTCCTCATCAGTGGGCCAATTTCAGTGCTTCTTGGGAAGGAGATTTGGCCCTTAAGGATTCTAATGAGAAGAGAGCAGACATTTCACTCAAATGCTCCCACAAGCCCTCTGCCCTATCTATTCAAGCATCTGCCACCGCATCTCTTACTGCCGGGTGGCTATGTTTTGAGTCTAAGACATATCTGAAAAGCAGTACCTAGACACAAACGTTTTACACAAAGACCTACTTAATCCTTAGCTTTTGTAGCTAACACTACTAGTGATTCCTTGACCCTTCTTGCTTGTTCCATTGCTGCTGGAACTGCAGGGAGAAGATCCACTGGGCTAAGACACTCAAATGTGAACATGCAGTCCAGATCCAATTTGGCCACATTCCCTTATAAGAGAAACCTCTCTTTTTTTTGGTAAAGGGGCCCTTAAGAACATCCTTATCAAAATAGGGGACAAAAAGAAGGCTATGCCTTCTGTGCCAAAGAACGACACAAAACAATCCCAGCCTTTTCATCCCTTCTGCTCATTCTGCCCATTTGAGAGACCAGGTCTTTCAAGCCCCCTGGTCTAGGCCCCAATTTTCCTTTCATTCCCAGGGAGACCCAGGCAAGGCCTCTTCTCAGGGCAGCCAACCTACCAAATTTGTGACTTTCCTTCTAGGACAGGAGGGAGGTTTTCACACTTCATACAAGCATGGTCCCTTACTGTATCACAAGTGGGTATTGAGAACAATAAGCAAAGGTTACATGATAGAATTCAATGAAAAGCTGAAACACTGCTTCTTTAGGTTATCAGTTTCCAAAAATATCCTAGAGAACCTCACCATGCATCAGCCCATCTCTAGCCTTGTATTGCTGGGGGCCACAGAACTGGTCCCGCCAAACAAGAGATTCAAAGGAGTATATTCTATCCTCTTCAAAGTGGACAAAAAGGGATGTGGAGTTTGATTCTGGACTTCAAATTCATCAACAAGTTCATAAAATACAGCTACTACAGGATGGAAAGCATTCCAACAATCTGAGAACAGATATTTCTGGGGGCTTATCTCCTCTCAACAGATCTTTCAAAAGCTTATTTGCATATTCTTATCTGCTCTTCAGCTTGCACATAACTTCATTTCTGTTATCTCAATGCCCACTATCAATTCCAAGCACTGTCTTTCAGGTTGGCCTCAACACCCTGGGTATTCACCAAGATGATGATCACCCCCGTGGCCCACACTAGACTGCAGAACATCCATATCTTTCCATATCTGGACAATATCCTTTTAGAATCTCACACACTCCCAGGGGCCCAACAAGTCTCTGTAACCATCTATCAGTTCTTCAAGCCCACAGCTTCACGATCAACGAACAAAGAGGTCACCTTTCTCCAACACAGAAGCTAGTTCATTTAGGAGCTCTAACAGATACAGAAAAGGATCATATTGCCCCCTCTCCAGAGAGAATAGGAAAAATCAGAAGGAAGGCTCTTATATTCACAAGGAAGGGCTCTACAGATCTAATGACAATGACACATCTCTTGGGCCTGATAATTACCTACATTCATCTCTCCACTTGGGCAAAGCTTCACTTTCAGCTATTGCAGTGCCTTCTCTGAACCTTTCAGACATTTCTAGCAACATATCAGCACATCACTATATGGTTAACCAGGGAGGTTCAAACATCCCTCCTGTGGTGGACAAACACTCACAACTAATCTTTGGGTGTACTCTTACAAGACCCTCCAAGAGTAGTTCTCACTACAGATGCCAGCCTCCTGGACTAGGGGGCTCAATTCCAGGGCCTCTCAGCTCAAGAGGTTTGGTCACAAACAGAAAAACAGTAGAGCATCAACCTGGCTACAGCTTGGTACCATCAGGTTAGCTCTCTTACACTTGCAACATGCTCTCAGCAGAACACATATTCTGGTCTGAACAAACAATAAAACTACAAAATTTTGCTGAATCAGACAAGGAGGAGATTGTTGCTTCTCCCTATACAAGGAAGCTGTCAGATCCTCACCTGGACAGAAGAGAATGTCCTCTCTCCCTCTCAGCACAGCACATTCAAGGTGTTTTGAACACAGAAGTGGACTTTCTGAGCCGCCAGACTTTACATCATGGAGCCTGGACATGATGGTTTTTCTTTAAATACAGGCAAACTTTGGAAATCTGCAGGTTGACTTCTTTGCATCAGACACAAGCCATAAACTCCCAAGCTATTTTACAAGGTTCCATTCCCTCAGAGCAGAAGCCCTGGTTGTCCTCATGCCAGTATGTCTTCCTTCCAACCTCCCTAATCTCCAGAGTAGTAAGGAAGATCAGGTAGAAAAAGACAACAGTAATTCTCATAGCTCCACATTGACCCTACAGGCATTGGTTCTCCCATTTGCAAGCCTTAGTGACCTGGGAACCTCTTTTGCTTTCAGCCCTGACCAACCTTCTTCATCAGGGCCCTGATATTCTCCCAGACCTAGGCTGGCTGCATCCAGCAGCTTGGCAACTGAACAGAGGTCTTATCTGAGAGGGGTAAACACAATTTTAGCTTCTAGACAAAGTTTTACATTCCAGATAACACAAGATCACTTGGGAAGCCTTTCTTAGATGGGCTCAGAGGAAATATCTCTCACCTTGCACAGCTGGGGTGAAGGAGGTCTTAGACTTTCTGCAAGCAGGTCTCATAGGTCTTAAATCCAATAGCCTATAACACCAAATTACAACTTCGCCTTCTATTCTGTCAACTAGCAAGAACCAACCTATTTCTTCCCATCCTCACATAAAGAGATTTTTAAGAGGGGCTTCTCTATTCAGTCCTCTGGTAGCTCATTGCTTCCCCTCTGCCTTTTCCAGACCAGCATTTGAACCTTTGAAAACTGTTCCATTTCAAATTCTTTCCATCAGAGTACTTTTACTGGTGGTAATCACCTCAACCAGGAAAGAATCAGAACTGGAAGCTCTGTCCATGGACCCCTTTCACTGTAATTAAATACTGAAGTCTCTTTCTGTCTCAATCCAGGTTTTTTTAACCTAAATTCTCCTTTTCACCACTCACAGCCCACTGTTTTACAAACCTTCTGTCCTCATGCAGTCCATCCTTTAGAGAAGCAATGGGACAAACTGGATATAAGGGGGCCCTGAAGCTGTAGATCAGGCACATTAGGCCATTTAAGAAAATGGAAGCACTCTTCATCTCCCTTCTGCCCGCCTCTCTAGGCAAGAAGGTCTCTCCATCCACATTAACTCAATGGATCAAGGTATGTATCTTCCTACTCTATGGATCCCTTGGCTTACCTAAACCACAAGGTGTGACACCTTAAAAAGGTCAGTGGCCATTTCAGCAGCTTTCTCAACTAATGCTTCCCTGGAAGAAATATGTAGACCAGCAACTTGAGTTATTCCACTTTCCACTTTCACACATTACAGGGTTAACAAATTTACCTCTGCAGGGCATTTTTTTGGACGAAGGGTACTCCAGGAAGTCCTGTCAGACTAACTGAATTTGCCATCTTCCCTCGCAGGATATATTTCCACTAGGAAAATCAGAAGGAGCCATCTAGCCTCATCCACTGATGGCAATTCTACTTTTCTTGTCTGTGGAAGATTCCCTTTTACCTTACTTTTCCTTCTTCTCGGGTTGGAAATGAACTGAGAAGTAGTAATAAGAAATATCCTTCAAAAAATAAAATGTGATCCTTTGCATCATCTGGGCAGTGACTGGAATTAACACTCTCCTGGATGGCTCCTCCTTGATTAGAATGGACCCTCATGGTAAGTCCCCCAAGGACCAATTTTGAGATACAGGGCTGACACATATTTCTCACGATTTTCGGAATTTGGCAGGATCATAATAAATGAAACCCCCTTTTAGCCAATACTGGCCTACCCAACACAGAGCTTAAATGTAAACAGAAATTTAAAATTTTGTGTTAAAAAGTTTTAACTGGTATCTCTTGTGCTACAATATATTTTCTCAAAAAGAAGAGACAAGCAGCAAGGAGAAGAGGAAATAGGTCTAAACAGTGATTGGTTTTGAAATTCAGAGAGTTGGGTATGCTCAGTCTGGCAAAGAAAAAAATGAGGATAACATGACTGCATTCCTTAAACACTTAAAGGACTGTCATAACGAGGCAGGTGCAGTTTTGTTCCTTTCTGCCCCGGAGGTTAGGAACAGATCTAATGATTTTAAGTTACAGGAGGGCAGATTTTGACTAAACATGAGAAGGGTCTTCTTGACGGTAAGAGTGGTTCAGCAATGGAATCAATTACCTAGAGAGGTAGTAGGGTCTCCTTTTCTGGACATCTTCAAAAAGTGTTTGGAGAGCCATCTGCTGTGAAAGCTCCAGTTGGTGATTCTATACTGAATGGGGGATTGGACCCACTGGCTCCCAACTCTATGATTCTAGTTCAGTTCTTTGGTAAAACAATCACCTTCAATAAGTGCACAAAAATACTCAGACACTTTCAGAGCACCTCATCACATATGAGTGTCATTTCTGCTCACAACTATGTGATTAGTAAAACAGATCATATTCTGTTTAGGAGCACATCAAACCAAAAGAAGAAACCTTAAAAAATGAAATTGAAAAGTAAGTTGAAGTACAAGGACCAGCCATCATTTTTGTGAAATGAAAGCGCACAAGCAACACACAGTGTTTATGGAAAGCAAGAGAAGAACTCACCTAGATCAGCTATCTCTGCAAGAAAAATGAAGGTTTGAAAAAGTTAGACAGTGTCCACAGAGGCAAATCAAGAGCTGTTAAAAGCATGTAAGACTGCAGGAGTATAGATAAAAGAAGACAACTTGCACATTAATAAACAGGTTATGTCAAAGTACAAGATGGAATAGCCACAAGTCAGAGAGAAATGCAAGCATCTGACTCTCAAAAAAGGCTCTTACTGTGTGCAACTCCACTCTACCCCCACTTCTGGTGATATTTTTTTATAAACGTTGCCAATGTGCTATATTAGTCTTTTCCTTGCAAGAAAAAGGTAATCAAAGAAGGCACAATGCAGTGTCTCCAGTTCAGAACAAGGTGAATTCTGATGCATATTCCTCTAGAATGAAGTCTTCAACCATTAATATAATTTACATGTTTCTTTGTTATTTCTATGCCATCCTGCTATGAAGTACACAGAATGAGTGCACAATGCCATAAACAAATATCAGAACCTTGTCAGCTTTATCTGCAACTTATTGTTTGAACAGCAATGTTTGTGATTTATTCAGTTGTTCATTAAGAAAATGTATATAAAATCCAAAAAGCTCAATAAAACATGTTAAGCCAGTTTACAAATACAATCTAACATAATTCAATCAAACAAAGGAGTCTAGACAATGGCAGTTGATAATCTTTAAAAAATTCTACAGATAAATTTAACTAACTCAAAAACCAAATTCAAAGACATAGTCATGTTAGTCTGTATCAGCATACAAAGGAATCTTGTAGCATCCTGGAGACTGGAAGAAAGAAGTTTATATCAATAGTTTTCGTAGATTCATCAGATGCCACAAAAGCCAATTGTTAGTAAGAATAAAAAGGCTTTTATCATGTAACAGATAGAACGGGGGTTGGGGTTGGGGATCAAAGTGGATCTCCCTAGAAAGTGGCACCCCTTTGACAGGAAAGAAAGCCTCTATCTGTACTGAAGAAAAGAATCAAACAATAGAGGCAAAACATTTTTGCACATTTTTCAGAGCTTTTTAGGAGAACCCAACTACCTTTTAACAATAATAGTTCTCTAAACTAAACTATTTCTACCATTGCATCAAAAGGGGAGGGGTTAATAATTTTCTCTTATTTTATGACATTATTTACAACCCTCAGCATATTATTCAATCACTCTGATCTTCAACCACAACTTTTATCTGAAAGGTCAGCAAGGAGAAGGCAGCAATTGCTAGCAAAAGTAGCCTAGCTCCTGAATTCTGTCCTCAGGTTCAAAGAGGAAATTCAGGCAAAGAACTGCACTGGACTTCTGAAAAAGAACAATAGCTTTTTATCCAATAAAGAAAATATTCTGAATGCAAGTATCTCTTAATAGCTGAATCGAAGAGATATCCACAATTGTAATACTTCCCCTCCCACATCTCCAATCAGGTAGTCCATAACTTTTCCCTTATTAGCTGACAATTGTGGTCTCATTTTGGTACTGAACAATATTGCATGCCCCTTTGAAACAGGCTAGTTTAATCAACTGGAAGATGTAACAAATCAGGCTGTATATAGGTATATTATCACATAGTTCATTTATTTTTTACTTTTAATATGTGATTTTTCACGACTTTAGTTTTCTTCCCTAATTAACAAGTCAGATTGTACCACTAAAAATATTATGTATGTATGTCTTAAAATATTCACATTTTGTGGTATATGACTTAAAATTGTGGAGAAATATTTGGTCTGTATTTTATCAGTTTTAATTTCTCCTCCACAAAGTGTTGTTACCAGAAATGCTGGATTAATTTTTTTTTTTTTCAAGCAGCAGGATTCCTTTGACATTATTTAAAATTTTACAAATTTCCTATAGGCCAGAGACAAGAAGTGACAACTTCACTGATATGGAAATGACAGACAATCTCCCTAGGAATCCATTGTGCATCATGCCATGCACACACTGACTACTGTCAAAATCTGCTGCTAAATGCAAAAAAATTCATTTCCATTTTTAAGAAAATTCCACATTTTTCACATTAAAGTGAGTCTTGCACATCTTGCTTCCAGGAACATTACTCTCTTACTTCTAATGAAAAATCTAATTTTAGCAGCACAGATCACAATGGGTGGAAACAGAGTAGTCAGTTGTATGTTGTCCACGCCAGGCTAGAGGCTGCCTGTCACATTATCTCCAATTAGCAAAGATAACTGTCCCTCCTGCTTTCTGAGTTTCTACAGTGCACCACTTACAGAACATGCCAAATACCTATGGAACTTTAAAGCCTGCCTGAGCCTTGTTACTTACTGTCTCTTTCACTTGAGTCACTGAGGAAGCAAAAAATCAACAACCAAAGCAAGAGAGGCAAACTATAAGTGTTCTTTGGGATTCAAATTCAAATACTAAATATTTAAATAACTCATTTGATTATAGGCCTTGCAGAACTTCCTGCTTCAGCACTTTAATTAAACCCTGCTAACTTTTTAAAATGAGGTTTAATATTTATTTACTTAAGAATGGTGAATTACATTTACAGTTGACCATATATTCAATAAAAGCAACTGGTTTCTGCAAGAGTGTTCCTTATCAGGCAGATAGAAGATGGCAAGATTCTTCTCTGCTCTATACAATACTGTCAAGAGGGCAGAAGCCAAAATCTTGACCAGGGAGCACAGTTAGAAGAGAGGATTTGTCAGTGGTACCAGGTTTAATTAACTATACTTTTGCTTCCAAGGGGGCCAATAATCAGAAAGCTAAGAAAAACCTTTGCCTGAGTCCTTGAAAAGTTTCTGTCAGTCAAACAGACTGTATACATGAGAAACCACCACTGACTTACTATAAATACACCTCTTAATAGAAGAGAATGAAACAAGTATTCTTAACTAATAAGGAATCACCAAATGACAAGCAAGGCAGTAATCAGCATGCCTTTCTTTTGGTACTTCATATTAAGACCAGAGCAGCAAGAATACCTAAGGCTCAACAAACTGAAGATTTACAAATTCTTCTTCTACTTCGATTTAAAAATTGTTATGGATTTTCCTGTCTACAAGTAAATTGAAGTGTTTCATATGGATGGGAAAGATGGACAAGGAGCTAAAAAGGACAAGGAGCTGGTTAGGGCCAGTTACAGGCAGAATATAACTCCTTTGTTAAAATAGTTTCATTGGCTACCAGTATGTTTCTGGGCACAATTCAAAGTGTTGATCATGATTTATAAAGCCTTAAAAAGCTTAGTTCCAGCCTATCTGAAAGACCATATCTCCCCATACAAACCTGCCAGAGTCTGAAGATTTGCAGGGGAAGGCTTTCTCTCAGTCCCTCTACCATCAAAGGCTTTGCTTGATGAGGATATAGGAAAGAGAGAGCTTTCTCAGTGGCTGTGCCCATCCTCTGGAACTCCCTTCCATGGGAAGCTAGGTTGGCCCTCTCCCTGCTTTTCTCCAATCAGCAGGCAAAGACCTTTTCAAGCAAGGCTTTTAATATGTAAGCAGAAGAGCTTCTTCCTGGGATATTTTATCTTTTGTAACTTGTATATGTTTTTAAAATCATTTTATATTGTTTTATGTGGTCATTTTAATTGTTTTTAAATGTTATTGTGAACTTTTCAAATTGACTGTCTTGGGGGGCTGCGTTGGATCCCACTCTGGGAGAAAAGTGATTGAAACACAAATGATATGAACTGAAGAACAAATAAATCAATAAAAGCTAAAAGGAGAAGCAGCACAAGCAACAGGCAAAGCAAAGTAACCTAAGCTTAAATGTCCACAGAATCCAGTAGTTATCAGTGAGAGATGTTTAAAAGAAGAAAGAATGCAAATTTATTTAATGGTAGAAGTAGTGGAATGCCAGGTGTGAATCCTCCTGGGCATTGTGCTCATTGCAAAACTGATCTGCAAACAATTGTTCATTCTCAGAGGCTGATTCATTGCAGCCGATCATTCTACAAACATATACAAACAACCACCTTTCCAATTTCAGATTGGTGGGTGGTGAGCTAATAAGACCACAGCATGTCCTGCACAATTGGCTGTGCAACAGTGCTATCCTAGCTGTGTAACTCTGCTACCCTAAGTGTAGGGTGATGGTCAGTATTTGTGATAATGACAGCTAAATGTTAGTTCAAATAATCAGGCTACTTACTCAGCCCCTTCCAACCAGGTTGAACTTCTGGAGTAACACTATCCAGTTCTCTCTGAAATTCTTCTCTTGCCTTAGCTACCAGTTCATGGTACTGAGATACTATTTTAGCCTCTGACTGAGCAGCCTGGACCTACAAAAAGTAAAAGGAGAGGATTAGTCTTAAAGCAGATGTTACCTCCTATGCTTAATAGTATAGAGCAGTGTTTCTCAACTGTTTTCCGACCATGGCCCCCTTCTGACCTTGTTTCCTTCCTGTGACCCCTTTGCCCTACTGGTAGAAAGGCAGCTATTTAAATATTTTGTTTGTAAATAGAACATGTTTTATCTATAATTTTTATAATTTATGCAAAATTTAATTACATAAACATTTAGACTATAAGTATTTCTTGATCAATGTGACTCTTGTGCCTGATGACCAGAAACAAGCTTTTTTAATATTCAGTTCTATTGCTATGAGGGATAACCAAAAATCACCTCTGTCCATTATGCTGAGGGGTTTCTGTGTTTGGCTGAGTAAATAATTCACACAACTGATTCTACCAACTATGAAGTAGGAAACGCCATGAAAAACAATTTTGCTTTGTTTTTTTCTCAGTCACTTCTCTGTTTTCTTCACTTGTCACTTCCCTTTGTGGCCCCCAAGTCTTGTGTGCTATGGCCACCCATTAACACGATTTTCACCTGTGCCCCCCTTGGAATATCCTGGCCCCCCCAGGGGGCCATATGATCCCTGGTTGAGAAACACTGGAATACAGCACTGATATCATAAAACATCCAGGGTAAAACAGTGTCAAATCTCCTGACACTCCTCCTGTGTAATTTGTTGCTGCTGTTCTTTGCCATCAAGTCAACTCTGATTTATGGGAACCCTATGAATGAAAGACCCCCAAGAGCTCTGGCCATCAACTGCCCTGCTCAGGTCTCATGAACTCAAACTCAGGGCCATGGTATCGATTGTATCAATTCACCTGCAGTGTGGCCTTCCTCTTTCCCTGCCTTCCATTTTACAGAGTATTATGATTTCCAGTGAGTCACACTGACTTATAATATGTCCAAAGTATAATGTCCACAGGAGGCTAGGCGTGCCCCCTTCCTGGTCACCTTTCACCAGCAGGTGAAAACTTTTCTTTTTAGACAGGCTTTTTTGTAAGCCAGGGAGCTTTATTTATTAACTTGTTTTAAAGTGAATATTGTTTTAGTTTTTATGATTTTATATCCTTTTAATGTTTTTAACTTTTAAATGTTTTAATGTGTTTATTTATTGTTGGAAGCCACCTTGGGTCCTATTTCAGGAGAAAGGCAGCCTAGAAATAAAATATAATAAATAAATAAATAAATGTGGTCATTGTGCTTCTACTGTGAGTTCAGGCTTGATTTGCTCTAAGATCCACCTATTTGTCTTTTTACCAGTCTATGGTATCCACAGAACTCTTCTCTAGCATCCCATTATAAGTGATTTTTTTCTCCCAATCAGCCTTCTTCACTGTCCAGCTTTCACCACCATACAAATAATCAGAAATACTATCTCTTGTCATTAGCCCATATTTATTAAAAAGAGGAACCCCTTTCTACATCATATATTAAGCTAGAGATTAAGGTTGGAAATCCAACCACAAAAGTAGGCCAGTTACTAACTTAGAGCAAGGATCAGAGCTGCAAATGCTTTTTATGGTATGAATTCATTTGAGTGTGTTCAATTCAGAACAGAAAAATAACATTTATTTAACCTAAAAGAACTAAACTAGGACAGCTGCTTTAGTGTTGTATTTGGACAGCATACAGAATCAAACACCTACTATCTTGCAATGAATGTTTGTCTGTGCGTTCATTTGTTCGCATCAGCATATGATTGGCTGTGTGAGGTGAGAAGACCTCATACGATTGGCTGGCTGTGAAGATTATACGGAATCCTGGGGTTGGCAGTTTAGGGAGGGACCTTTAGAATTCTCAGCAAAAGAGCTCTTGGGCCTCAGGTTGGTTGCTATGGAAATGAGGCCTACCATCGATAAGGATGACAGAAAACTTTTGGTAAGCATATGTGAAAACAATTAAAGTGACATACACAACATAGTTACAAGGTCTTCTTGCCTCACACAGTAGATTGGATGGGTTCCATACGTGAGGAATTTTAAAGTTCAAATTCAAAACAAAAAATGCTTCCAGAAAAATGTAAAGCCATTGCACAAATTCAACAGAAAGCAAAAAAATCAAAAGCGAGTACATCAACGTCATCAGAGGACACAGACTGGATTGGGGACTATGGGGAAAAGTTACAAGTACTAGAACAGATTAGTTGCTACGGAGAAGAGGTCTAGCAGCATGGAAGAGGACAGTGTATTCCTGTAGGAACCCAGCCTCTGTATGTTAACAACTATGAATACAGATTGGATTGGGGAATGTGGGGATAAGTTAGAAGTACTGGAATAGGCCTGTTGCTATGGAGACGAGGCCTAGCAGCAAGGAGGAAGACAGTGATCCAAACTGTGTACGTAAATAACTCTGAACACAGATTGCACTGGAAAATATGGAGCAAAGTTACAGGAAACGGAGAAGATAGTTTGGTGAGTTCTTAAGAGGAAAATAAAAACCTCGGGCAATGCCGGGTAAATATGCTGGTTGCAAATAAAACACTACCAAGAATCTGATTTCAACAGAAGACCTATATGTGGGTAAATAACAGCACGACATTTGATTCCTCTCTTGTGGGCAGCAGAAGCATGAGCTCAACCATGTGAATATCAAGGTTTTCTAGGAATACTATGTGGACCATGACAAAATGGTTGTTATAGGTATGACGAATCACGAAACTCCTACCGCAACATATACAGAACAAAAAGGCTAACACATCAATAATCTGCACAAGAAAACGAGCCTCTCCACCTGTACTTTTTCTAACATATGAAGAGAGGAACATGTACACATGTTCCAGGGTACTCTCCTGACATGCTGTCTTCTGACTGCTGGGACATCAGCATCTTCACAAATTTGCTATTGATGATTTGCTCCTTAAAGATGATTTCTTTTTTTTTAACAGTTGTCTTTTGGGGTGAAGAAATATTACCAAACATATCTGCTCAACTGCTCCTCTCATTCCCTTGTCTTTTTGTGGGCATGGGCTCTAACAGCAATTTTCCATGAGGCTCTCCAAGGGAAACATCGCCAAACTTTAAAGAAGCAGTATCAGTTTCTGTATCATCACTTCTGACACGTAGTTTTTCCAGGTTAAGGGGTATAATCAGGGCTATGCATCTTACAAGTACTTGGATCCAATGCTGATTCTTATGTTCAAAGTCTTAAAAAAGGTGCACTGTACCACTTCCATGAAAATGGCCACCACTCATCTGCTGTTCCTTTTCATCTGTACAAGGTGGGAAAGGTGACAGCTTTCCACTCGTAGAGCTCTCTTTAGACTGCATGGACTACCCAAAATGCCCCACAACACCAAAAACCAGTAGCCAGAGCTCTACTGTTTTGAAAAACAGACTTTTTTGCTGGTTAATGAACAGGGAGGTCCTACACCTTATTTAAAAATGAACTGCCACTCTTGGAGGCTTTCAAGAGAACCAATTTACTCCTATATTTGGCCAGAAAAAGGACTACCCGGGGAGTCTGAAGGACCAATGGCCACAAAAACATCAGTGGAAGCCATGTAAAGGGGCAGTGTCCTGTGGCCCAGGTGCTGCAGATATCTCTTAAGCTTTAGCGGGTACCAACGCTAATTTATTTTGCACAAAGACAAAAGAATACACGGAATCATTCAAAGAACACCAGTTACAAATCAGCAACCCATCTTTCTTCCATCTGAATAAACCAAATGTTTCAGGAGTTACCAGTTCATCAGATGATTTAGGCTGTCACTATCTGACACTGGATGCTTTAGTCTAAAGAGAGGACTTTTTTTTTTCAATGCTACATTGGGAAAAACGCTAACATGAAAGCAAAGCTAAGCTGTCTTTAAAGAAGACAAACAAGAACATTAGCACCACTTAACACAAAACCAGAACAAAAAGGTTCGAACAGTCAGCTGGTGATTTGCAAAAATCGAAGAACAGATTTTGTATCAAAGTTCCTGAAATGAGTGTACGCCTCTCCCTCAGTTCCTAAGCCAGCTGATGCTCTATTTATTTTAGTTCACTGCTTCATTATGGAACAAACACAGAAACTGTAGATTAAGTTAGCTTTCAGATACTTCAATATACCAGAAAATCATTATTTGCTGCTGTGTGAAGTAGTAATTGGAAAATATTAAAAGCACAATTTTGACTAAGCTTACCTTTTTCACCACACTGTCCAGATCAACTATCATATGATGAAGGTTTTCTTCTGCAGCCAGGATATGTGATTTGGCTCCAGAAATCTGAGACTTCTTGGCATTATCAATCACTCCTTTCATTTTTTCCAATTCTTCTCTAAATAAAACCAGAAAACCTTCTGTTATCTAGGCCAATATTCACTATTTGTTCAACAGAAAGAAAGGACAAAAGAGTTGTCACATTTCATCACTATGATAACCATAAGACAAAGAATGAAATGAAAATTAAAACATTTTAGGAAGACTGTGTGATTATGTGTTTAGATAAATACAGAGAGAATAACACACACAATTTATTGTTGTGCATCTCACAGTCTCCTTCTGAAGATGATGGAATGACAAACAGCAGTCTCCTCCACAAAAGGACAATACCTTAACAAAACTGTGTGTGTTAAGAGTCACTAATTACAGATAAGACTGAAATGTCCTCTTAGATCTTCTCTTAGGTATATAACATTTTTAAAACTAGCAAAATTCTCACCACTATGAAAAGCAGGCTATACAGAGGTTGATTTCAAATGCCCTCCAAGAGAGAAACAGCAGTTGTATGACAACTGCTGCAATAGCCCATCTGTGAAGGTCAGGCCACATAGCGCATGGAGAAATATTCTGTTTCAAAGGCAAGCATGCCCTCAGCTGGTGTGCTTTCTCATTAACGTCTACAGGGGAAAATAATGATTCATTTGTATATGAGAAAAAGAAGGTTGCTGGGAACATCAGTAAGATAAGGTCTGAACCAACCAATCCTAGTCTCTGAGAATCTAATGGGATCTCATTTGCATACAACTTTATGCCCATGCTTTTCTTGCATTTTGATATCTGATTCATGTGATTTAATGTGAAAGTTAAATGACTTACTTGGCCTTTAAAAGGACATCGGCAGCTTCATCCACAGCTTTCCTACGATCTTTCAGTGCTTCGTCCAATGTTCGCCACTGAGTTGTCTTTTTATCACTTGGAACCTAAAATTATGTACTCTTTGAGATACCTCAAATAAAAGTAATAAACTACTCAATAAAAACTGAAAAATATTTACCTAGATTACCAAAACCATGTTAGAAGCTACCACTACTATAAAAATCCTGTAAGTTTATCAAGACCACAGAAAATTATGAAACATGGCTATTTGTTATCAAGATCATGAAAATTATAGACTATGCCATCATTCTTGTTTTATGAATACTGTTTTTCTACACAAGCAAAATTCAGAACTGTTTCCTATAGAACTCTGCACAATATTCAGATAATGTATTTCACCTTTCAGTTGTTGCTCTGAACCTAATCATGGAATGAACAGAACATCAGATGTATGCCCTGCTCAGATAAAGTATGAAATCAAGTGACAGCTAATTCCTTTCATCTTTCAGTGAAGGCAGATTTTTTATAACCTTGCAACTGTGTTGGGGAGGGGGGCTGAGTAGCTCCACAGCTTAGGAAAGTAGAAGTAATCCAAAGTACAAAGATCTTGCCAGTCTGTATAATCATTAAAAAAAAAAAAAACGGTCACAAAAAGAAGAGTAAGGGCAAAGGGAAAGCTGGTCATTCAAGTTTCTAACTGGTCCAAGGATAGGGCCTCCCTGTAGGAGAAACCTTCCATAAAAAAATACAAGTCTAAATCAGAGTTGTTCTCAATGTCCTCTTCCATCCAAGACAGAACCAAAATATATTCACCTTTTTGAGTACAACGAGATGCTGAACAGCAATCTGGGTGAAGCTAGCCTGCATTCTCTCTATACTTACTGTAATACTCTTCAGACAAGATGAAGATTTTGATTCCGTATCTTGATAAAAGGCAAAATAACATTGTTTGAGAACTAGCTTGACATCCACCTAGCAGTGGAGTGTCATCAGAAGAGTCTGGTACGGCACCTGCTCTTCCAATAGAAAAGCCTATAACTGCTGCGAGATTATGAGCCTGTTTGAACTCTTAACGCAACAGTATATAGTTCCTAAGACAGTAATTTCACCACAAGACCTTTTTATTGCATATTTGTCTTTTATTGTATATTTGCCTATTAGTTTCCAGGCACAGTACAAGGTGTTGGTTATTACCCTTAAAGCCCTTTATGGCTTGGGGCCAGCCTACCTGCAGGATCGCCTTCTCCCATATAATCCGCCCTGCACACTAAGGTCCTCTGGGAGGAATTTACTGCAGCCAGTCAGAACTAGGTTGGCTGCGGTTACCCAGAGGACCTTCTCTTCTATCGCTCCCAAGTTACGGAATGGCCTGCTGGAGGAGACCCAGCATATTACCAGTCTTGACTGCTTTAAAAAAGCAGTCAAGACTGCTCTCCTCCGACAGGCCTTCCCAGACTAGTACTCCACTGCCTCTCACCAACTGTCTTGCTGTTCTTCTAATAGTCAGTTGATTGTTGTTAATTGTTGTGTGTTTAAGGGGTTGGTTTTAGATGGGTTGGTGGGTGAGGAGGACTGGGTATGTTTTTAATGTTTTTAATGTATTTAATGTATTATTGTTGCTCGCCACCTCGATCCATGGGGAGAGGCGGATAGAAATAATAATAATCATAATCATAATCATAATCATAATCATAATAATAATAATAATAAATTATTATTATTATTATTATTATTATTATTATTATTATTATTATTATTATTATTATTATTCAGGGGGTTGAGACAGCAGTCTGAACATTCAGGACAGCAGAAGCCCCTCAAAAGCTACAAACATGTCACTATCGGAAGTACGAACAATGAAGCAGGTCTGAACCTTTGATGGAAAAAAAACTCTCAATAGCTGTGCTGACTGAGGCATATATGTTTAACTTCTAAAATTTGGTGACTACTTGTTAAATGCTTTTGTGGTGATCTTACACATTTCCTGCAAAACCTACTCCAGAGATTCTTGGTACCTTCCTTCCTCGACAGTAGAAGAAGCCCTTTGAACAATACTTTCCATTTATGTTTTCCCCAAGTGGCCTAGGGGGAAAAAATTTAAACATTCTGCCCAGGAACTTCTTTTTATAGGAGATATACAAAGTGTTTATCTATTTAGTACAATAAAAAACAGATGTCATGGCCTCATAATTTGACTGAAATCATTAACATTTGCAGATGAAGCTTTCACATGGACTTAGAGTTTTGTAACTCAGCCAAGGTGCTATGATGCTGAAAACTTCTGTCAAATGCTATGCTTACAATGACGCTAAGAGTGCTTCCACCTAAATCAGGATCTTTTTTGTTTTATTTGAAAGGGAATCCAGTTTTCATTCTTCTGAAAGACCTTGGTTTGCTGTACTGTCAAAGAACAGAATGTGGTTTGTTCCTGAAAAAGCCTAGGTGCTATACGACAGATCTGAGTGTCTGTTGATGCTCTCCTATTGTTCCTTCAGTATCAGGGTGCCCTGAGTTAACTGAGGATATAGATGGGTTCACAGTCTGCACAGGCTAATATCTGGCTTTGGGTTTCCCTAAAAACAGTCCCTGTGGACAGAAAAATCCATCATGAAGGAAGGATTTCACCTGAGATAGAATGCATAGGATTTTCCAATTTCTTTATGACATATTCTTAACAGAGTAACAAGGAATCTCTGCAGGTGCCAGGAACAGAACCTCAACTATGAGGTAGTAACATGACCAGAAACCTTAATCTCAGAAAGTTTGCCAAGGATACCAGGTCTGTAGCTGTTATGGGTTCAAGCAGTTACAGACCTCTTTTACCTTCACTTTCCCCTCAGAGCAGGAGAACATAAAATCCCAAGCAGGACAGGATGACTGCACTCTGAACTGATTTTAATCCATAAAATGTATGGTGATATACAATCTTTGTTTGCTGTTCAGCTCATAAATACTTCTGCTAGATATATTTTAGCAGAGAGCCTTTGATTATCTAAAGCACACTAGCAGTTTTGTCTGTTCCTACAGAAAATGTCAATAGCACTTCTTGCATACTTCACAGTTAGAAATATGGAGAACACTGCTATAGAAAAATCCTTTTGTCATAAATATCCAGTTTGCTTTCTCTTTCCTTTTTAGAGCTACATGTGGATACTAAGCAGTCCTTGCCTAAAAAGTCTGTACCAATACACAACTAGCTCCCTAGTGTCTGAAGCAAGGTGAAGTAACTAGGTTAGAATCAGTATGTATACAGGCTTCCCTTGCTGGTCTGACATGTTGGGGGACTGTAGCATTGTCAGAAAATGGAATTGGTTGAAAAATGGAGCCCATTTACTGGACTGTATGGCACATGAAGGATTTACAGAGGCTCACTTGTTACCGAGCACACACATGTTGCTTGCAAAGTCTCTCAGCCAGTTTAACACCTTCCACCCCTCCTCGGCTCACTTTGCAAACAGCACACATGTGTGAATGCTTCTAAGCAAGCTTCTGTGGGCAAGAAGAAGTGATGAAAGAGTGGGACCCCCATCAAATTAATAAACTTGTGCTTGGTTTGAAAGCATCAAAAGAGCAAGTCATCAGATAACAGGGCGTCAGAAGGTGGGGGCTTCCTATATACTCTAATCATCAAGATAAGTTATGTCAATGCACACTTCAGCTAACAGTCCTCCATGATCTCCTTAAAAAAAAAAAGAAGCATCTGTAAGGACTGTAGGTGTGGTAACATCTCCCTGCACTAGTTTAAATACTGATCTCTTGTCAGTTTATTTTGACATTGGACTTCTGAAACTAACTAACATATCTGATCAAAATCAAAACAAAGCTGAACCTAGGTGTGCTGAAAATCTGCTGAAGACCCTTTACTAAGGAAAGAGCCTTGAAGTAATGATCTAGGGACATTCACAATACAGATATTCTATTGGTATGACTACTATAACTAAAAACCTCAACTGTCTTAGGTTCAACAGAACAACAGAAGATACTAAAGTCATACATTATAAGCACCAGGATGCCAGCACCAGGATTAGTATCAGGGGATTATACAGTGAGCATCACAGCCAAAAACAATGAGCCCTAGTCTGGTTGACAACAATTGGCCCATGAAGAAGCTTTACTTAGCAGTAAAGAAAGGATGATCCTCCAATACTGACCAATGCAATAAGAGCTTCCTAACAGTCATGCTACCAGTACCATAAAGGGCATGGGAGCAAAAGGCAAGTAAAACTGTCAAATGAGATCATAACTCAGTCCAACCACTTCTTTAAGGCAAGCATGACTATGTTTGGGTACAGTGAAAGAGTAAGGTATGGAAGGGTGTGTCCACAAATTGATCATAATGAACTCTAAAACCTGCAATGACTTATTCTGATGATTTTACAGATACTACAGAGTACACAGAACATCTTTCACCCTTAAGTTATGCTAGAATTCTTTCCACATTTTATAGTTCTATACACCTTATTTTCTTATTAAGCTTCTAATTTACTTATTTTTACTCCATAACTTACAATTTCACTTGAGCAGCTTTCAAAAAACTCACAATAAAGCAAGAAATAGAAACAGAAAAAGAAACAAAATAAGAAAAAATCAACTGTAATTTACACAAATATAATTCAAAGAAAACAATGTAACACATACCTCAGAACTATCCATAGCCTCTTTTAGTTTCTGAGCATGAAGATTAACAGCTTGTACAGCAGCCTCCTGGAGGGTAATTGCTTGCAAAGTGACACGTGCAGTATTACTCAGAGCACTTTCCAAGGTGGCTGCAAGTGCTAGGGAGGTGAGAAAAAGATGAATTTTGAAGCAACTTCTGCTTCCATTTCTGCCCTCAGAATGCCTACCAGATATGTATTGCAGAAGCTGGTCCCACAACACTTACCATTTAAAGAGGAAATTCTAAAACCTTGTAACTCCAGAAATAGCATTAGGAATAAACAGCAGATATTCAATCGCTCAGTAAGAGGGAGTTTCCCTCAATATTCTGTGTGGGGTGTGTGTGTGTGTGTGTGTGTTTTAACACAATGTAGGCTAACCAAAAACTGGTGTTAGGGGTATAGTTGGGTGGGCAAAAAACTGAGTTATAATAAAACTATTTTCTTCTTCAACGCAAAATGCAAACTATTATAACTCAAGCACTCTTCATAGAATTTTTCTGAAACTTGCCTCAGTTACATTCTAATTATATTGATGCTGCAGGTGGAGGGGGCATGAACATAAGTTTAAGGGGTCTGGGTGAACAAAGCTTTAGATCTACAGTGAGAAAATTCTAGGGGGAAAAACACTCTATCTTTTAGCTATATAACTACTCTCACTGCTATATCACAAGGCATAATTTGGAGTGCTCAGCCATACTATTTGTTTGCATACCTGAAATCCTCTCTTGTTCCTCTTTATCTTGCTGTGCAAGACGAGCTGCAACCTCCTCAGGTGACCTCTCTTTCACAACAGCAGAATCTCTATGCTTGTGTTCTTTACCTAAGTATAGAAGATTTTTTAAATTGAATTTTATTGAATTCACTCATTTTATTTATTTTTTACTGTGAAAGCACAATCAAGATTAACAAAAGTTGATTCATGACACAGCTACTTCTTTGTTAAATGATAAAAGCAATCTATACACTGTAACTGTAACAGACTCACTCCCACTTCATAATTAAATTATCAAGCAAGAACTTCATAATTACGTAACAATGCTTCCGGCTATAGCCAAAATAATAAAAAGTCAGAGAGACTGTAACATTATAGCATGGAGAACAGTGATATCTGCTCAATCTCTAATGGGGGCGACAAGCGGAGCTCTGTTAGTTCTTTCTTAGCAACAGAGAGCATACAGACCTGTCTTGGCATTAACACTGAACTTTGGAAGATTCATTCCTACGGTCAGAAAAGTATTCACCCCATCTAACTCGGGAGTGGCTAAGTGCATGTGGCCTCCAAACCTGTCTTGAGGCCCCAAGGGCCTTCAACTAATTTGAAAAGATACATACATATGTGCGCACATTTATGCACCCAAATTTTATGATCATAGGGTGAGGGTTTTTTCTCAGTCCCACTGCCCTTACAGACACATCTAGTAAAGACATGAGAGAGTACCTGTTTTAGTGGCTGCTCTTAAGCTCTGGAATTTCCCTCCAGGTGAAGCTAAGCTGGCCCCTCACTGCTTTCTTTTCACCAGCAGGCAAGCCTCTTCTTATTTAAATAGCCCTTTGGTTTTTAATTGGTGGAAGAAGAATCTTTAAATGTGGTATATTGTATATTTTTTATCTCTACTGTGCTTTGAATGTGTTTTTAACAGTTTGAAGTGTTGGACTTTTAATTGAACTTTTTAAAACATTTGTTTTATATATTTATATATTGGTTTAGCTATATTTTAACTTACATTTTAAGTCACCTTGGGAGCTATGTTACTGAATAAATAAAGTTACTGAAAATGTCCCCAGAGAGAATGCAAAGAGAGACTTTTACCACAAAATTGGCCACAAAGTTTAAGAAGACCAGCAGAAGTTTTCTTAATGCTGAGGAGTAAATCTGGAAGTCAACTTGTGGTTTATTTACTGGTTCAATAAAGGCTTTTTTCTAGGCCTAAAACAGCCCATAAACTGATGTAGAGAATTTGCCATCCCCATTCTCTACATGATGTATACACATGGAGCTAGGTCCTTTTATCAAAATAATGTTTTAAAATGTTTTATGTAATTAAAAATAAAGTAAGATATGCAGTACTGATGTATCACAGGAGACCAATGCAATCCTCCAATTCCTCACAGTGCCCACTCTGGCTCTAGCTCCCAAGAGAGGGCAACAGCTGGACACCTGGGTGATCAGTTTTCCTCTGGCTGTGGAAGGGAAGGCTGGAGCTTACTGTTCTGGTAGTGCACAACAAAGGTGCTCCAAGCACTCTGGCCAGGTACTGTTTCCAAACCCACACTAAAAACACAAACAATTAGAAAGAAGGGAATTGCTCTTAATTTCCCATGGAGTTTGGATGGTAATCATCTGACCCTTCAGATGATGTCAGGTGGCAACTCCCAGCATTTTTCAACATTGGCTATTTTTTACCAACATGTAAAGGACAACATGATTCTCACACTGCCATAGAGACACATCATGAAGATTGTGGCTCCATGACTCATTAAGATTGTTACTAATTTACAGAGTGATCAATACTAAGGCAAGAATTCACCTCAAGGAATTTATGATTTAAATTTCACCAGAGAGGGAAACAGAATAGAAATAACAGAAGCTGTAAGTAGCCTTGTAGCACCTCTAAGGCTAACAAATTTATTTCATAACTGACAGGCTACAGTCAATTATATTCATTTCAAAATATATCAAAACATATTTCTACATATGTCCCCATTTTTATTGGTAGTCTGTAAACGTAAGTAACAAAGCTTTACAACCATTACAGAAAGTGTCAACCAAAAGTGAGTGATGAAAATGGAGTTACTGAATTTAAGATGGTTACCTTCTGAAGAAGATTAGGTTCATGTACAGACTCTAGTTACCTTCTGCACTGGGCCAACAATCACTATGTCACATCCTCATTTTTCTCTGAACACTGAAAGCAGACAAGTGCGACTCTACTGCTGTGGCAACTACTATCATTTTTACATTTATTTTTATTTACTGAGAAAATTAGACCCTTTTCTATATCCAAAAGTTTCAAATTGGTTAAAACAAATTTAATTTACAATTTAAAAAGTAAGGGTTACTCTACAGCCTAACTACATAATACATTAAAACAGGTAAAACCACACACATATACAGATTTGGATGAAATCAATTGGCCACAAAGGTTTTAATTAAAAAAAGAAACCATATTTTGACTTGATGGCAAAATGAAGCTAACATGAGCACTAATTTGGCCTCTTAAGAGAGGGCATTCCTCAGCCAGGGTGCCAAAACAGAGAACTCCTTTTTTACATCCTCACACTGAGTATTGTGCCCATCAGTGGTACACAAAAGAGGGTCTGTCCAAAAGTCCTCAGTCCTTGGGCAGGCATATACAGGAAGAAGAGCTCCTTCAAGTATCAATACTTCAAGCCAGTTAGGGCTTTAAGTGTTATCAGCAATACCTAGAATTCAGACTGGAAGCAAACTGGCAGCAAGTACAATTCCTTTAAGGTGAACATTATATGGTTTTTATACAATGTCATAATCAAGAATCTAGCATCTGCATTTTGCACTAACTGGTCATCTTCAAGGGCCGCCCCATATAAAGTGCACTCCTGGAATCTAATTGTGTAATTGCTAGTACATGAAGTACTATGGCTAAGTTATCTCTGTCCCAGAGTCCATCTGATCCTTCTGTGACAGAAAACAATGGGCTAATTCAGGGCTCTAAGATTCCATAAATTTTTTTGGCTTCAGAATCTCAGCAAATAGGGTAATTAGTTAGATCGCTAAGTTGAATCCACAGGAATTCAGCAGGTACAAATTTGGAATTTTATAAGGATACCCAACGATTAGAGAGGGGAAAACATCAACCATCATATCTACTTATACTCCTAAAATACAGAATGTGTCACTAGCTATACATATTAGTGAGTAGTTCAAGAATATAAATAGGAAGTTCAGTTAGCCTCCTCTCTGCAATCTTTCCACCAGCAGGAAAACACCCTTCTTATTTAGGCAATCATTGGTTCTTAACTCATGTGGAGGAATGGTGGTGTGCAGTGCTCTTATGATTTTAATTATGTTTTAAATATATTTTAAATAGTTTTTAACTTAAATTGGTACCTGCTGAATCTCTTTGCATTAAAAAAAATTGCCACACTTTGTTTCAATTTGTAATCTGCCTCGGGTCCAGCATTAGGAAAAAGCTGGAATACAAATTAAGTAAATAAATAAAGTTTTTCTATAAAAACATCATGCTAATGAAAGCACTATATGCAAGTTTTAAGACAAAGCACTAAATGAAATCTTTGTCAGGCCTTAGATGAATATTTCTCTCCAAAAGATGGGAGAGTTTCTGCAAAACGGATTCAGCTCTAGCTCTGCATAATTCTTTTGGCTTCAGAATATCAATTTGTAACAGATACTACCTAAATCAGGAGGTTTGTGTTTTCCTTCAGGATGTGCAAGACTTTTGCTTTGTTCTTCTTCCTGCATCCCAGGAGCTGGAACTGACACAGCTTCACCTGTTGCTGAGATTATCTGAGCTACTTCAGAAGATGCTGTAAACATAAGTAAATGGAAATTACAACCACACAACACAATTACTCCAGAAACGGAAATGCAATCATAGAAAAGAAAACTAAATCCTTCAAAATCCTGATCCTCCTACTTCAAGCATGTAATCTTTATCATCTTGATAACCACTTCCCACATGCACAATTTGGAAAGTTTCTTGGTATATTAACGAAACAATATTTCTACAAGGAAATGTCCCTGAATACTATTCTAAATTCTTTGAAACAGATATTTAAGAAACAAAGGTTTGTTTGTTTGTTAAAAAAGGAAAATGCTTCACAAATAAGGTATGCGGTCTCACTGCACATTTGTAGGGGTTACAGTTATCACTGCACATTACCTTCTTTTTCTTCATTAGCAGCTGAAGGTACCTCTGTTTTGCTCTTTGGAGATTTAACAGCAGGTTGCTTAGATTCTTTCATTACCTCTGCTACAGAGGAAATTTTTAGTGGACCTGATTGTATCTGTGAGGGAAAAAAAATATTCACCATGAATGGCAAACTATTAGAAATGTACATGAGTGAAATATGCAATTTAATAAGTAAAATCCTTAAGGCATTTGAAATAAGTGAGGAAAGGTTTTTATATACCTACATTTAACTACAGATTTAGAAAAATGGCCTCCAAAATTGAAAATTCTTATTTTAAACCCCAAAAAATCTGATTATAAATAGCTGTTAGTTAGTAAGCGAAACAAAATATTTCTGAGTAGTTTAGGCCAGTGTTCAATGTTGTAAAGGAAAAGCAACAGTTCAAAGTGATAATGTATTACAAACAACAGATACTATTTCTAATTCCTCAGTGGGTTATCACAATGGGTTATAATGGATATACTGAAACATGTTCTTGTGATGGGAGATAATTAAAAGGTGAACTTTATAAAGAGATTTCTGGCACTTTTTGTTCTCTATTTTCCTCTCATATTTTAATACTGGAAGTCTGAATTCCCATTATCTCTATGGTCTCACGTAGTAGCTACTTGGTCTGGGGGTGATAATTTTAGCCACTTTATTTGTAGATGTTCTGTAATGTTGTGCATTGGCAGAAAACCAACAAATAAGTATGGCTGTCGTAGATTTTCAAACAGTCTTTCCCATCTAGGTACTAGTAACCTAGTGCCTGAAGAAATTGATCCCATGAGCTTTAATACACAACACACATATTCCACCTGTATGTGTGTCACACTTGATAGAACAGGCACACTGCGAAGAAGCAGAACAATGAAAGGGTGGATTTTTCTAATTTGGTCCAATGGTAATGCTAAATTGTTTCATAAGGTGGTCACCACTGAATGGATGCCAGCTGGAGGTAAAAATTCCATTATTAGCAGTTCAGTCCCCAAGGAGCTATTTTAGTAGTGCTTCCTCCTCAAAAGCACCCATGCATTGTGACAGGCCAATATAAGAGAAGGGGAAAAAATGCTGGCATACTCTGCACAGCAGAATAATGATAAAAGGTGTTAGGATGTAGTCCCCCTCATTCTTTCTGAACTAATATGCAAAAGTAAGACAGAGGGATAGCAGAAGACAGCAGCAATATCCGTGTTCTTTTCTTCCCTTAAGTGTCCTCCAATCAACAGGGTAAGAATTATATCACACAATCAGGAAGGTTTTGAACCAGGCCTGCCTTGAATCCTTCCTTTTTAATGACAGGGATATGATCTAGTAGATATAAAATGATTGCTGGAAGACCAACTGGGAAAAAATAGGTTGAATATATTTATCTCACCATGAGCTACGTAATAACAAGCAGCAACCATTCAGTGAAGCAGGGATGGGGAACACATTTGTCTCCAGATGTTGCCTTTGTGAGAAATGATGCAAGTTGCAGTTCAACAACATCTGAAGACCTCTGTGACAGAAACGTTCCCCAAATCAGATACTATAATTTTTGTAGTCCTAACATCTCTCAGTCCAACACTTCCTGGAATGTGGGTGTGGAGAGGATCAGGACAGAATCATTTTTAAGTTTGCTTATGTTCCTCCTCCTGAGAAAATCTGTCTCGCTGCAAATTTTGTGGCATTAACACAACTATCAAAATATTGGTAAGGAGGATTGCTGTTCTGAGGGTCTTCCTCAAGATTTTGAAAATATTACTATGATATTTATATATACAGAGTTACTGCTGCACTATCTCTACACAACATTTAAAATAAAACTGCATATTTGTTTATAACCCATGATTCAGAACCCTACTGTAGCTATTACAGCAACTCAGGCTCTACAACAAACTGTTAAAAAAGTGAACGTGATATTCAACTTTTCAAATAATGAGTTTTTTCAATCACATATCAAAGGTACAAAATCTAAAGCACAACTTCAAATTGTGTGTGTTGTTAAAATACAGTAACTTACTGGTTTCTTTGGTGCTGGAATACTGTAAGGAGGAGGACCAAGTACCATTTCAAAGAAGTTACTGGAATAAGGGACGGTTTTCTCTACATTTTCCCGGAAACGTGGATCATAGTTAGCATATAAAACAGTTCCACCTAGTCCTCCACCAACAAATAAAACACTGGCACCAATAATTTTGCCTGCAGATACACTGTTTAAAAACAAAACAAATAACAAGGTTATGTGTATTATGGGTCAAAATCATAATAATGGAAAAAATATTTCAGAGAAGAACATCAAATATATTTTTATGGTGTTTGGAGTAGTATTGACTCAGCAGAATTCTCTAGGTAGGAATTTTCCATTACCAAAGAAAAAGTCCCATACTATCTACTTACGTATCACGGAGAAGAGCCATTAAATATATGTGCTCTTCAAACCCAATTTGCAAGCGCAGAAGTGAGAAAATTCCAACTCCTGTATATGATACCATACACATGAATTCCAAATAACCAACTGCATTACACACATGAAGACTTTCTCCTTGATGTAAGGAAAACTGCATTTCCACAAAAGCAACTTGCAACTGGACTTGAAAGTAAGTCTGCTGTGCTAAGGAAAAGACTGAACAAACACAGAATTGAGTATCTCCATTTCACAGAGAATACTTATATACCAAAAGATTCAAAACAGGTACTAGCGCAAGATAAATATAAACCCTTATACATACATGAACTCTTCATCTTATCAGTTTCTATAATGCAATTAAAGAGAAAATGTTTATAGAATCACAGGAAATCTCAGCTTTTAAATCCAGTTGTTAGTCACAGTCAGAGCAGATTTACAGATCAGCTGAATAAACTTAAATGCCCGGTAACCAAAGATCCACCAGTTCTATGATCTAAGCCAAATGGGACTAATAATTCAGAGCGGTTATCTGTATTTGTGTCTTTAAACCCTGTTTCTATTATTTGTGGGGACTTCAACATCCATAGAGATACTTCTTCATTTTCTCAGATTTTTTTTTCTCCCTTCTGGAAATTTTTAATCTGGAAATTGTGGAAACCCCTCCCACTCATACAGCTGGAAGAAGTTTGGATCTATTCCTGTTTAGGAACCTAGATATTAGGCTAGATTGAGATTAGTGATGCAGAGATGTCAGATCATTTCCTGGTGTTCTGTAAAGTTAGGATACCACCTCTGCTTCTCCTCTACCATACAAAAGGAGGATTGCCAGGATTTATCTAGGATAACTCCGAATTCCTTCTCTTAAGCCTTCAGCCAGTTACCCAGCAATGGTTTAGGTTCAACCTTATGAGTGGTGGAGAAATGAATGGCAGAATGAGATACCAGGGAGTGAGACAGAAATGGCAGACACTCTAGTGGACCAGAGCTTTGCACAGGAGGCATTAAATCTAGATGTTCTGGCTAACCAATTTATAACAATGTCCTAGAGGTCATGATACCATCAAGAACCCACCTAGTCATACACTGTCAACCAAGACCTTTGCTGAATGTTAAAGCTGCATAAGGAACAAACAAACCTCAGTTGGAAAGGTGGTGGAGAGAAACCCATCATATGATTTGCGTCAAAGGCCATTTCTGCACTACACTACACTAATGCTACTATTTCACTTTCAACAGCCTATGGAATCCTGGGGTTTGCAGTTTAGGGAAGGCGATTTAGAATCAGCCAGAGAGTTCTTTGGCCTCAGTAAACTACAAACCCCAGAGTTCCAAAGGATGTTGAAAGTGGAATATGTTGAAAGTTGATGCCCTGTCTGACTATTCATGATGTTCTTGATCCATTTCAATCAGGGTTTTGTATGGATCATTCCACCAAAATGCCCTTGGCTCATGTGAATGATATTCTAGTGGCAAAGGCACAGTGACAAACATCTGTGCTGATCCTGTTGGATCTTTCTGCAGTCTTTGACACTTTGAATCATCAGATCCTACTATTATGGTTGACATCTTTGGAAGTAACAGGGAATGCTCTGTCCTGGTTCATATCTCTTTTGTGTGATCATTCCTCTTCTGTCTCATTTCAAGGATCTATGTCAAAAGCTTTCCCTCACAAGGGTCAGTCTTGGGTCCTCTTTTTTTTCATTATATACACTCCCCTCTGATTTTCTTATTTCTGAATGGGGTTTTCAGCATCACATTTATGCAGATAACACTCAAATTTTCCAGAGTTTTAAATCAATTAATTCCACTACATGGAACTCAGTAATGGACTACCTGTCGTGTGTTTTTTGTGGATGATCACTAACCGCCTTAAGATGAATGCGGACAAAACGGAGATCTTGGTGTTTCAGCTCACTGTTTAGCAGCCCCTCTCTCATGCCCTTCACTGGATTTACAGGGTTGCACAGTAGATCCCGTCTTGCTTGCCAGGAACCTCTGAGTCCTTCTGGATGATCAGCTACTTCTGTGCCCCTTTATCAGGGTGACAACAAAAGCATGTGATTTCTCTCCTTTGAATATGCACAGGATTCAGAGGTTCCTGACTGCTGAGACTGTTCATTACTTGTCCAGGCTTTGGTTATTTCATGTCTGGATTACTGTAACAGCTTACTGGCAGGTTTGCCTTCCTGCTCCCTTTTTCTTCTGCTTTTCATTCAGAACAATGCCACTCAGGTTGCTTTAAATCTCCCTAAATATTCATCTGTTTCTTCTCCTCCAAAGATCGCTTCAACCGGCTACCAGTTCAGGCCGTGGCCGGTTTCAAACTTTCGGTTCTAGTATTCAAGGCTTTGCATTCTAACCTCCTTCATTACCTCACAGTTCAGTTAGTATGGTATGTTCCATCCAGGAATTTAAGGTCTACAGGCAAAGGATTATTGTCTGTTCCACCAATGCACACAGCTTTGTCAAGGCTGCGAGGCTTTCAAGATCTGGCTCCATATTTGTGGAACAGTCTTCCTTTGCACTTCTGGCTGGAATAAGATCTCACCCATTTTCATAAATTGCTGAAGATCTTCCTCTTTCATTCATTAGCTTAAGCTGCCGAGTTGTTTTTAAGGTGCTGAGATGGGCAGCAATTGGTGGGGTGTTGGGGATTTTATTCCATGTGTTGCTATAGTTTATTGTCCTTGTCCTTGACTGTATATGTTGATGTTCCGCAACTTTGGCAAAAAGGGGGTTATCAATAAACATTATTATTACTATTATTATTACTACTGACAGCACTTAGGCCACTGAAACTGCTACATTAACAGGGAATTCACGGTGTAAACAACCCCTCATGGAAAACTGGAGGCATTCTATATCCAGCAATACAGCTCCATGTTTCTAAGGTGACCAAAAATGAGGCAGATGCTCTGATCAATAATATAGAAAAAAGAATTATAAATGCTGGACACCTGGTAAAGGCAGGACAAGTGTAACTAAGATTAAGAAAGGAAATCTTTTACTATCTTTATTCCCAGTCACTTCACAGCCTGGGGCGGCGGGAGGGGACAGGTAATGTGACCTGAACCATCTCTCTCTGTTTGCGTAGATCTTATCTACTCAGAGTAACTGATCAGAGAATGGTGGCTAACAGTTCACAGTCAGGCACCAGCCCACAGACCACTACTTTGAGTAGCACTGATATGGAAGACATTTTTGCACCTAATTTGATCTGTAGTTTACCTTTTGCTTATGTCTTTTTACTGACTAAGAATATTAAGCAGAATTGTTCTGCTATTTTTACATGCGATGTACTTATACATCTAACAAGTGAGAAATTTCTTAAAAGTCCTGAATTGACATACCCAGATTCTCCAGATGTTGAATATCCACGATACAGACGTAAGGGACGGAGTGAACTTTTACCACACAGACAATTCTGTTAAAAAAAAAAGTAGCAAGTTATACACAAGAACATCTTCATTTGAACTAATTTCATGTTAACACATATGCATTTTATCTCTACATCCTTCTTTAAAAAACCACATTATAAATAACTAGCCAACACTTTTTGACTATCCCCGCTGCCCACTAGTATTTGTGGAGGTCAATTGTGCTATATGGGTACCATGAAACAAGAACTCTTATATTCTAGAAAAGCTTTCCTTACCTTGTCAACTGGAAGTTTTTTTTTTTAATTTTTAGTGTTTACATTCTGTTCTTTAACCAAAATGGCCCCTACAGCAGCATACAAAATATAATAATCTATTTCCCCAGACTTCCAATGCAAAACTTAAGATGTGACATGCGATGTTCAGGAAGGAGTCCAGGTAAACTATTAATAAGAAGGTGGTATTAAATGATACTGAATTCTATGCTGGTAGAAAGATGGGACACAAACTAAATAAATGAATAAAATATTAAAACCACAAATACAGATTAAGTAACTTATTTCTCTAACATATAATAATCAAATTAACTGTGAAGCAAGAGTGCCAAATAAGTTTCACCTCAGAGACACTCTCTGAAAAAACATATAAAGCAAATTATACTTTCCCCATCATTACAGGATCTGTTAAAAAGGCTACATATTTCTAGAAGTTATCATTTTCTAAAAATATTTATTGGAATATTTATTGGAATCTCATTTGATAGCAGGAGAAAATGGCTTGTCTAGTTATCTCCAATTATCCCATTTCAACATGTCTTATTCAAAAAAAAAAAAAATCCAACAGGCAAACTGACTCATTTTAAACAGTACTTATATACAGAAACAAACACATAATTATAGCTTTCAAATTGCACTGAAAAACATCTCACTGGAAAATAAAACCTAAATTTAAATCAAAACAGGCTTGGGGGGACACATAGGGGACACTTTTGAGAAAAGTTGTGGTAATAAAACTAACTGTTAATTTCCTCACATAAATTACAATCAGCAAATTCCACAAATGTGAATCTGGCATGGACATAGTAATGGCAAATCCATGTGGTAACACTAAAAGCTTAATCCCAGCTCCTCTCCATCAAATCAAATTTCCATTTGTCCCCCACTTCTGCAAGGCATACAAGCTTGAAAATTTCTGGAAGTTTTACAGCAACAGGTCAGAAAGGCATGCCAATATACATTGTACAAGGAAAGGAATTATAAAGATTGTAAGAAGACTAATGACAGCACCCAGAAAGTGACTGAGTGCTGTAACTTGAAAGAGAAAAGAGTAGCAATAGAATAAGGGAAAGAACAAGACAAAGTGAATCTATGCATATAATGCACCCTCTTCTGGTGTGACCTCTGCATGTACAAATGTGAAGTCTCACAAAGCATCGCATCCCATTATAATGGACATGACAGGCATGTGCCCATGCTGCTGCGGGCATGTGCATATTGCATCCATTGGCTAAAATGGGACATGATGCTCCTGTTTTTTTGTCTTACACAGCCATTACTGGAACAGAACCCTCACATATACAGTCAGCACACTGTGTATTCTTTTCAGGAAATAAAGCAAGATACATATTTAAAGGAACAGCAAAAGGTAAAAGAATCTTGCTTAATCTGAACAAAAGATTTAACAAGAGATACCACTGAATGTAATCAAATGTTTTGAAAAAATAAAACAATCATCTGCAGTATCCACCAGTAACCAGGTTATAATGAACTATCCAACTGTGCAAGTAGTGAAATTAAGATGCCTAAGGACATATGTCACTCACTACTGGAAGCAGCTGTGGCGCTGTCTCTAGACAGTGGCACAACAAAGGAGGCTGAAATCTTCTCTTTCTGAGGTTTTAAAAGGATTCAACTGACACCTGACCAGAATACGTTCAGGACACAAGTCATAATTATGAAAAAATAATTCCTAAATCTCTCTTGAACTGCAAATTCCTATCATCTGTCCACAACAGTGTTCTCTCATGTGCAAGTTAGTTTCAAATCTTTAGGCTATTACATTTTTGAACATTCTAATTTAGTCTTTCATGCTAAAGTGCTCTCTAATTCTCAGTAAACAATTAATATTTTCATACTTACTACAAAGTCAGTATTAATGCTCCTCATGAACAATGCTGTATAAATCATAGCATCTAAGAAATCTCAAGATGATGATTTTAAAAGTTTAAGTTTCTTCTCTCATCACCATATATGTTGAATATACAACAATGCTGACTCTTTCTGACACAATTAAATGTTCAGCAATTGGGTACACATCACAATATGAACACAGATACACTAGAGTACTTACTAAAGTAAATTCTATTAAATTCAACAATATCCTTACACTCAAGTCTAGTTAGTCTACAGACTGGAATCACTATTTATTAGTAAAGGGGAATTTTTCACAATCATTGCCACTAGCCATCCTTAGGAATTCCTTATACAGTCATGATTTTTTTTTTTTGGAAATATTTATAATCCAACATATACCTAATAGACCAGCTTAGATTTAAACAACGTTTACTACTCTCTGAATGGTCCTTGGGTCTGTGTAGTCATCACTCTTTCTACACAGCCAGAAGGTATCAGAAACAATCAATTCCATTTTCAAATTAACCAGCTTATTGTTTTGTTCAAATCTAAAAAATCATAGCTGCTCTTCTAGAGGTGTGCAATTTGCCATCCTCCAGATGTTGAACTGCAAACCCAACTCCTCAGCACTAGTCATGTCAGTTGAGGCTCAGGTCCAAAACAACTGAAAGGTACTGGACTGGAAAAGGCAGCCTTAAGTAAACTGAGCCCAAACCTTAGGATTTTAATGATCAAAACTGTCACTTGCCATAGCTGAGCTGAGAAACCAAATGTTGCAAATTTCTCATACACCCAACATGACTTACATCCATCAACATCACGGAAGCCAAATTTGGAACACATTAATTTTTCACCATTTTTCAACAGAAGTGTTACATAAAGTCTGTTGTTGCTGTGTGCCTTCAAGTCATTTCTGACTTATCACAATCCTAAGGTGAACCTATCACAGTGTTTTCTGGGGCTGAGAGTGTGTGGTAAGTCCAGTGTTACCCTGTGGGTTTCTATAACTGAGCAAGGAATCAAATCTTGGTCTCCACCACACTGGGTCCCATACAAAATGTATCACAGTGCTCTAAACTAGATGCACATAAAGTGCATCTAGTGCAACACTAGATGCACTAACGAACACAGCAGAGCTTATTTCTGAGTAATGATGCATACACTTCTACTCCAACAACAAGTCATCATGGCTAGGTCATTATTTCTGAGTGCAAGTTGCTGCCAGAAAACCATGCTAAGCTAGTAAAATGCATTCTTGGCTACCAATACAATCCATGCATCTTCTTGCACCCCCAGTTCCAGCAAGAAACTCTAAGCAGAAAAACCAGGACCAAAGAAAGTGCAATCACATCCATCTGAGGCTGATATCCAAAATCCAGATAAGATATATTCTGAATCAATCATATTTCTATCTTGTCTGGATTCAGTTTACTCACTTTAACTCAACCCATCATGAACTTCAAGCACTGGTTTAAGCACTTCCATCACTTCTCTGGGCCATGTTAGAGAAACAAGAAACAGTATGGAAGACAAAACTGTGTTGTATTCAGAAATACCTATCATCTATAGATTAACGATGATATCAAAATCCATGAGGTGCAGGCTTGTTGTTGTGTGTCTTCCGGTGGTTTCCAAATTACGGTAACTCTAAAATGGAACAATGACTGGTTTTTCTTGGCAAGATTTGTCCAGAAGGGGCTTTGTCATTTCTCTTCCTCTGAGGCTGAGACAGTGTGACTTGCAAGCCACAGTTTTAAAACCTTTCAAGCTTCAAACAGCAAAAACTTATCAAAATAGGGCTCTCCATCAGCCTGACAGAGCTGTCGCAAAACCACATTTATATATTTGCATTACTCTTTGACTCTCTTTTGTAACCAATTAGCCTTTGGTTTGTAACAAATGAATAGATATTTTTCTTATTCTTCTGCCAGGGTGAGGATTGTAATTCTGTTCTTCTAACTATAAAGTGTTGGCACGTCTCTGATTTTCCAAAGGAAAAAGAGACGCCCAACATTTTTATTAAAGCCATATTTAAAACCCACAAGTAACTTTCTTTAGAAGTCTAGATTTTATGACACACCCTAAACTCAGATTTTCCATGATTTGCAATGCCAAATTAAATAATGTCAAATGGACAGGCATCCAAAATTTGAACTTCTACTCCCAAAAGATGGAATAGGCAGTTTAGGAAACACAGGCTGCCACTGGCTTTGAAGTAGTTCTGATAAAGCAACAAAGCCATTAGGTATTTTTAATTAAGCTTCTCAGTCTAAATGTTAAACTGTTATTTAATATCATGCCGTTTCAGACTCAAGCAATTCCAAAGCGGCACCATAAACTCTGTAAGCTGAAACTTCTTAGAACTGTACATTTCTCCCCTTCATTTTACACACTTCTATATTACCTGCTGAATTTTTTCCTGTACAAGATCCAAACCATATCATTTGTGACTGTTGTTCTTGTTATGTGCATTCAGTCAGCTCCAATTTATGATGACTCTATCCTAGAGTTTTTTGGCAGGATTTATTCCAGGAATGTTTTGCCATTGTCTTCCTTTCAGGCTGTGAGAGTATGACTTGCCCAAAATCACACAGCGAGTTTACATGGCTGACTGGGGATTCAAGCCCTAGTTCCCTTGCATCTGAGTCCACCATTCAATATCACTACACCACGCCAGCTATCTAACCCATATAATAAGATTCTTTAAAATATAGTATATGATATTAACATTTGGAAAGGATATATTTATTTTAATAAATTTTCAAGCATTCTGAAGTTGCTTTAGGCAGCAATCCTGAACATATTTATCAGGGAATAAGTAAAGACAATTGAAGACAATGGCATTTCATTATGAGGTAACATGAAGAGGTTTGCACTGTCATTGTGTGCCAGAATGTGGCCAGGTTTACAAGCAAATCATTAGTTTTCTAGCAGACTGATTATTTTGCCTTTTTCAAACATTCCGGAGGAAAAGCATGAACAAAATCATACTGAAGTTGTTTAAGACAATAACAACAAAAGTAAAATAAATTTTTCTATACAAACTCAGCAAAATCAGCTCAGTGACGATACACTCATATGCCTGTTGTACTCAGAAGTCTCCCAGAATTTAAAAAGAATTACTTCCAAGTGTATGTGTATTGATTTTGTTTTGCTGTGAGCCTTCAAGTCATCTTTGACTTACAGTGATCCTAAGACTAACATATCACAGGGTTTTATTGGCAAGATTTGTTCAGAGGGGTTTGCCTTTGCTTCTTCTGAAGCTGAGAGAGTATGACTTGTCCAAGGTCACCCAGCAGGTTTTTATAATGAATAATCACATTTTATAGCATAAATCTATATATCACAGGTACATAAAGTATGGCCCTGTGATATAAACCATCAAAACTATTTTTGAGAACCGCAACTCCCTCAGGCCACCCTTTTCCTAGTAAAAAAACAAAGAATGTACTGCTTGTCTTGGGAGCCCGTTAGAGTGGTGAATTAAATTTTTAAAAGGCCACAGAAGCTCCGCTCCTTGCACTGTTTAACTTTTTAAAACCCTTGTTTTTCAAAACCAGAAGTAAACTTCTACCCACTGCTACTTTTGTTTGCTTCGAGGTATTTCTGGCAGTCCAAGTATCAGGGATAGAAAATTGATTCCTGGACCTATCAAAGTTGGCTACCCCAAGAAATAAAGAAGCCTTGCTCCTACTAAATGCCCACAGAGTTGCTCGTTTAGTCATAACCCACAAAACATTTCAACATCTCTCAATCTCTGAAGTTCGCTTCCTGATTTTTTAAAGACTACATCTAGTGTGATGGTTGAGCACACGTAAATTCTATTATGGCATTCAGAATCTAGCATATACTAAAGGAGCTTCATCTGACACCATTGCTGTGTAACTGCCAGCAGATGGCAAACCAGTCTTTCCCAAAAAGTTTTGTTGGACGCTGCCACTTAAATAATAGATATGATTTGCCTGTTTCTGCTTCCACCTTAGGTGAAATGGGATTATTTTTATATTGTTTTGAGTATTTTTCCTTATAATTACTGTTCTCCATAGAATCATAGAAATGTAGAGTTGGAAGAGACCACAGGGGTCCAACCCCCTGCCATGCAGGAACACCCTCAAAGCACTCCTGACAGATGACAATCAAGCCACTGCTTAAAAACCTCCAAGAAAAGAGACTTCACTACACTCCGAGGCAGCATATTCCACTGCCGGACAGCCCTGACTGTCAGGAAGTTCTTCCTGAGGTTCAGGTGGAATCTCCTTTCCTGCAGTTTGAATCCATTGCTCCTTGTCCTGGTCTCTGGAGCAGCAGAAAACAAGCCCTCTCCTTCCTCTACGTGGCATCTCTTCAAGTATTTAAACATGGCTATCATGTCCCCTCTTAACCTCCTCTTCTGCAGACTAAACATACCCAGCTCTCTAAGTCTATCCTCATAGGGCATGGCTTCCAGGCCCCTCACCATTTTGGTCGCCCTCCTCTGGACTTGCTCCAGCTTGTCAATATCCTCCTTGAATTGGGGTGCCCAGAACTGGACACAGTATTCAAGATGGGGTCTAACCAAAGCAGAGTAGAGTGGTACCAGTACCTCCCTCGATCTAGACACCATACTCCTATTGATGCAGCCAAGGGAACCATCATGAGCATCAGTACAGAAAAAAAAAGAGTATACTTGTAGTTAACAATAAAATAATTCTGAGCTGTGGAAAAAAATGACCAAGCTCCAACACCGCATTTTTCTAAGTTATTACCCATTGTTTAGAATATTGCTTCCATGCCATTTTAAATGAATCAAAACAGAAGATGGGTGCAGCCAGTTCTTCTTTAGCTATGAAGCAGAATATTTTTTTCGATATGTTGGTCAGGTTACGGAATATACAAAACCGAATGTTCCCAAAGTATGTGCAGAGCGCTTTCTCATCAACACGGCCTACACAAGTTACACAAAAAAATGGATCTGGCAGAGCAGGTGCTAAGGACCAGGAAACCGTGCTTTCACAAATCAAATTCTAGTAGTAGGGGGTAATTTGGGGCCATTTCCGCACTAGCCTGTTCTAGCGCGATGATTCCACTTTCAACCTCCTCTGGCATCCTGGGGTTTGCAGTTTCGGGAGGGGCCGGCCGGCCCCTCCCGAAACTGCAAACCCCAGGATGCCAGAGGAGGTTGAAAGTGGAATCATCGCGCTAGAACAGGCTAGTGCGGAAATGGCCTGGGTCAGCAAGACAGAGAAGAACTAATGCAAGGTCACGTCCTTTTGTGCCACACGAAGGGCCTCGCCCATAACAATGTGACTGACGTTGTGGCCAGAGACCTTTTCGGGGACTGCCCAGCCCCCCCCCTCGCGCGATAGCCAAGAAGGGACGGCGGAGGGAAACTCCTGGGGCTGGAGGGAGAGTCGTCCCCGATTAGAGGTGACACCCAAGGTGCCTACAAGTCCCAGCAGCCCTTCTACCGCTGACCCCCCCGAACACCGCCCACTAACTGGCGCCCGGCGCGCGTGACTGAGGCGTTCCCACGAGTGTTTTATCAACCCAAAGGCTGGCTGTGCCTTTGCCCCCTCGAAAGGATAACAGGAATAATAAAAAAAAAAGCTCGGGTTTCCGTCGAGGCCATGAGGGCGACGCTCAGCGACATCCCTGTGAGGAAAAGGGCACGGCGCCGCAATGCACGACGGGACCTGCGGGGCTCATTGAAAACTGACACCGCGCAGACCGGTCCCATCCCGCCTGCTCTCCTCTACGTTTGCCAACGCCTTTCTCCCCTCAGCGCCCTCCCTCAACAGATGGGGAACCACGAAGAGCCCCCACCCGTGTCCTTCTCCTTCAACGCCGGGCTGGGCTCGGCCGCCAACTCCTTATGTCCCGCCCGGCGCCGCAGGGACGGGTCAGGAGCGGCGCCGCGATAGCTGCCCCCTCAACGGTCCCTCCCCCTCCCCCTCCCCCTCCCCCTCCCCCCGCTCACCTGAGCCGCCGTGCTCCCCGCGCGCTGGCACACCCGCAGCATGATCCCGGCCGCTGACTGGCAGAGGGAGGGACAGAAAGGGCCGAGCGACGCTCAGCTAACGCCGCCTCAGCCTTCTCCCTTCAACGCGCAACCGCCGCCCTGACCTTGAGGGGCGGAGCTTGGGTCCACCAATCAGAAGAGGAAGCAGCAGCATATGCAAATAATTGCCCCTGTCTACGAGGACGAGCTAGTCAGAAAAGAAACGCTACGGGCTGCCGGGTGAGGAAACCTAGAGAAAGAAAAAGTGAAGAGTCACGCAGGTGTTTTGTGTTGCAGAGAAAGCACCGGCTTCGGCGCCATTTTTGTTGCCTTCTCGCACCTTGCCGGAAGGAAAGAAGCGCTGCTCGTGTTTTTTCTGATGGACGTCTGTCGTGTTAATACAAATGCCTGCGCGCGCGTGTTTGTGTGGCTTCAAGTCTATGCAGACTACAAGAATTTTATGGAGTTTTCTTAGGCAGGGATGACTCAAGCCATTTCTGCACTAGACGGTTATAGTGCTATTATACCACTTTGAACATCCTATGGAATCCTGGGGTTTGCAGTTTAGGGAGGGGCCTCAAAGGATTCCATAGGATGTTGAAAGTGGTGGAATAATAGCGCTATAACAGTGTAGTGCGGAAATGGCCCAAGTATTAGTCTCAGCTCGTAATAATCAATTATTATTATTAGTCCCAAGTGGTTCAGTGGGAATTTGCTAAGATTGTATTCATGCTTAGACAAACAACTGAAAGTGAGCCAAAGAAGAATAGAGGAAAGAGCGCATCAATAGGAGTATAGTGTCAAAATTAAGGCAAGTAATAATGCCACTCTGTTCTCTAGACCTCACCTGGAATACTGTGCCCAGTTCTGAACACCATCGTTCAAGGAGGATATTGACAAGCTGGAACATATGTAGAGGCGGGTGACCAAAATGAGGAAGCATCTGGAAACCTTGCCCTATGAGGAGAGGCTTATGGAGCTAGGTTTGTTTAGCCTGACAGAAAGATGTTTAAGATGCAACATTAGCCATGCTTAAATATTTGAAGGGATGTCATGTTGAAGACGGAGCAAGCTTGTTTTCTGCTGCTCCAAAGACCAGTACATGGAGCAATGGATTCGAACTACAGGAAAAGAGATTATACCTAAACATCACAAAGAACTTCCTAATGGTCAGAGCTGTTTGATAGTGGAATACGCTGCCTCGGAGTGTGATGAAGCCACCTTCTTAGGAGGTTTTTAAACAAATGGTAATTTTCTGAGGGTGCTTTGAGTGTGTGTTCCTACCATCTCCTTGTCTTTCTTTTTATTACAGACATAACAAAGAAAGCCCTTTGTATTGTTTATTGTTTTTAGCCTCTATAGCAATCTGGAGCTCATTCTGCTTTTTAGCTTTTTCTGACTTTTTCCCTACACGTGCTGGCTATTTGTCTGAATTCTTCTTTGATGATTTCCCCCTTTTTTCCCATTCCATGTGAAAGGCCATTTTTAAACCCAAGGGACCTTTTCCTATCAAATCATTCCTCTAAAATTATTTTTGTTTTGCATGTTTTTATCCCACCTTTCCTCCATGGCATAGAAAGCAGCATTCTTTTTGCTTCCATCTTGGGACAACTTCTGTAGTTTATCCCCTTCTTAGTACACTTTAAATCAGTGCCTCTTAAGTTATCCAAAGAATATGAATGTGAAGACTGTCATTTTTCCTCCTAACTGCTTGAGGGAGGTACTTTATTTCTGGTCGGTGGCTATACTTGTCTTATTTTCTGGGAACTCTGCAGGGACTGGCTGCTGATGGCGTTTGGCCTGGCATGGGTCCACAGACCATCACTTTGGGAAGCACTGCAGGAAGCAGCCTGCTTTGGCTGGGGCTGGAGCAGAAAAGCTGCCCCAATCAACTTGGCAATGAAATTCCCCTTTGAAAGCCTTTCCGCGCAATGAGTTGAGAATCAGTTGTATTCATAAAGCTGGGGGCAGGGGGGGGGTCCGCTTATGACCATTTCTGCACTATGCTGTTATAGTGCTATCACTCTGCTTTCAACACCACATGGCATCCTGGAGTTTGCAATATAAGGAGAGTCATTTAGAATTCTCAGCCAGAGATCTTTGGCCTCAGTAAACTACAAACCCCAGGATTCCACAGGATGTTGAAAGTGGAATAATAGCACTATAACAGTTTACTGCACAAATGGAGTCTACTGCTAGATGTCACTGCAGCCTCATATTCTTTCACCTGTAAAGGCTGAATGGCTACTTATTCCATCCCCATTCAAGCTACCCAAGCTTCATATTTAAATCATTAAGCCTTTGGCTATAGAGCTGGAGAGTGATTAAATGCTGACCCTGGCCATTTCCGCACTAGGCTGTTATAGCGCTATTATTCCACTTTCAACATCCTATGGAATCCTGGGGCTTGTAGTTTACTGAGGCCAGAGAGCTCTCTGGCTGAGAATTCTATTCCCCTCCCTAAACTGCAAACCCCAGGATCCCATAGGATGTTGAAAGTGGAATAATAGCACTGTAACAGGCTAGTGCGGAAATGGTCCCTGTCTTGAAGCCATGGGATTACAACAAGTGTAAATACAATCGATAAAATAACAGATCGAGAGAGAAATCTTGCTTCACTGTGGCGGGCGGCACAAAAAACCAAAAAAAGCCACCACCACCCTACCTTCGTCCTCTTTCGGTTTTGCTTAGTCCTGACCCTCGCCGCTTCCCGTAGTGAAGGGAAGGTGGGCGGGAAGTAAGGAGGAGCGGAATGGCAAGATGGCGGTCTGGGGAGCGGTGCGGAGGTTCTCAGGTCAGAGTTGGAGCGGGGAAGGGGCGGTCTCCTGGGCTGGGACAGGCCCTGTAGGAGAAAAGGCGACGTATTTTGACCGAGGGGTAATAAGACAGAGCGAGTATAGTATGGAGGAGGATGGTTTCGTATACAGCCCAGATCCTAACCCGCTTTATGGTTGTCTGATGTGTCCCAGAGCCCCTTTGCTAGTGTGTGGTTCCCTATTGATGAACAACAACAACAAATTTCTGCAGACAAGCCAGGACTCTGTCCTTTCTTTGAGAGGGAAGAACGTTGCGTTTAAAAAGAAAAAGAAAAAAAGCTGGCCGGAGTTCGAGAGAGTCATTTACCAATTTGTCTACCGTGCAGATAGGCGGTTCTGCCAGTTTGAGCAATGGGGACGTCGATTTGCCCTCTTAACGTTTTACCAGCTGCGTTTGGTGAGGATAACTTTGTACTGTTAGTAACAGATATTTAAAGCATTGCTCACCGTAAGGAGGGGAAAAAAATCCCTCTTTTCTTTTAAACTGGGCAAGACAGCCTATTTCAAGAGAAAGGAAATACAGGCCATTTCCGCACTAGCCTGTTATAGTGCTATTATTCCACTTTCAACATCCTCTGGAATCCTAGGGTTTTCAGTTCAGCTAAACTGCAAACCCCGTAGTTGCATAGGATGTTGAAAGTGGAATAATAGCACTATAACAGGCTAGTGCGGAAATGGCCACAGTGTATACTATACCGAGTAGTGAACAGTACAGTATATAGCAGTGGGGACTGTGCTTCATCAGTGACATAGATGTACACTCGTGGTAATCAGGACTGTATATGTGTGTGCATCTGTGTGCCTTACAGAAGAAGGAAAAAAATACAGTCAGAAGGTCATCCCCTTAACTGAGGTGTTCCAAAAGCAGCCAAAGAATCAGCGCTTCCCTCTCCTTTACAAGAAAAGGCAGACAGGAGAGCTGCTGGAGGAGTTTGGGAGCAGAAGAGAGGGATATGAAGGCTATGGTTTATAAATCACTCAAAGCCTTCCAAATTGTCTTGGAAGTGGTGAGGAATATTACCAGTTTTTTGCAACTTCAGAAGAAGGACTCCCATCACTCCTGCCACATTGAAAAGAACTGAATACTGCCCAGACTTTCCTGCTACCTGAGATGGGAAAACTGCCTGCCCTGGCCATTTTGCTTTCTTGTTCCATTGCCTGCCTAGCATCTGTAAAGCACTGCTAGCTGCATAAAGCAGATGCTGCTGGTTTAAACCAAGAGCAAGCAGCCAGCAGTGGTGCTGCCACCTCTGCAAGACAAAGAGTGACAGGAGAATAAGGCAAGGTGGTTGGAGAGATGGCAGCTCTTTTCCTTCTGTCTCAAGAAATGGGAGAGCCTAGGCTGCCTTTGTCCACCTCCATTATCACTCCCCAGCTGTATTTCACCTTATCTTCCCTCACTCCTGTCCTTGTGGCAGTGGTGCTTGCTGTCTGCCTGCCTAACATCAGTTTGAAGCCACCACACCATTTTCAAATAAGTAGCCATGTGCAGCTAGATCTGCATTACTGAATGTAGGCAAGCAGTAGCACAAGATGAGGCAAGTGGGGAAGGTTGAAGAAGGTGGGAAGTGTGGAAGTGTCACAAGGGGAAGTGGCACAAGAATCAGTGTAGCCCTGCTTTATGATGCTGCTATGCTAGATGAGTAATAAATCAGAGATCCGGATTCAGACGTAATGGTAAACAGGACAGAGATTTCCTATGTTGTTCAGTTGTTGCTGCTGGAAGAAGCTAAGTGAAGGTAATTGATGGGCATGCCCCAGAACAATTACTTGTTCTAGATAAAACAAAATTATAATACATTCTGACGCTCTGGCCCAAGAGACTCAATGTTTCCTAATGGCCAGATCTCTTGAGTAAGATATATATGTGTGTGCGCGTGTGCGTGTGCTTGGCAGTGTAAAAAGGCCAAACAAGGGGGAGCTGTACCTGCCTTCAGTGCCTGGGTGTAATCCCTGTTCCATCTCATGTTTTCTTTTTTGTCCTTAGGGGTTTTAAGATCTTTCTGTTCTTTAGCCCCTGCTGCCTGTAGTGGCTCTTACAGTGTCAGCTCCATTTCTCGACTGTTTTCATGTCACATCAACCATGGGCAGGTATCAACAATCTCTATCAGAAGACCTCTTCTGTCTGTTGGCAGTAGTTCTTTGGGGCAGCCAGTCTCAATAGTAAACAGGTAGGCATAGCTTTAAAAGTTTAACATAATTCCTCCACGTTTTGTCTTGCCGCACTTTTATTGCTCCTTCATCATAATAAAGCTGAGTGCCTATACATATATTTTTACTGCTTTCTCCTATAATATTTTCAAAATTTAGATTTGTAATGTCCTCTGGTCAGGCTAATTTTTGTTCGATAGCTTTTGTTTGGAGCTATTGTTAATCTTACTGGTCCTGAATGTGCATCTTAGTGACACTGAATATAAATATGAGTGCAAATACGTGAAAAATACTGTATTTTTTTCTCAACTTGACTAATAGCTTTTGTATTTTAACCTAATATTTGTGATGTACACAATGAAGTGGTTCCAGGATGTTCCTTCTGCGCATGAAATGATTGTGTATTGATGCCTCCACCCAATTTGGGGAGATTCTGAACCACAGTTCACCTTAATGAGAAGACCCCACTTCTGTCAGATTTATAGGGAGCTGGAGAGGCTGCCAGTGTGAAGGAGGGGCAAGAAGTCTATTTTTGTTAGGCCAGTTGAATGCATCTGAGTCTGAACAATGGGAATAAAAACATATTGTCAAAAATGAAGTATAAAGTTTTGTTTTAAATTTCTGTTGTTGTTTTTTGAAAAAGAAAACAATGTATTTCTTTTCTTGTGAAGCATTTCATTACTTAATTTGTACCACAATAAAAGTATTGAAAAATACTGTGTTAACATAATGTGAAGGGCTCAGTTCAGTCCGTTCAGGTCAAGTATTTGTTCACGGAGGAAACCTCATAGGGTATAAATTTCCTACTCCCTGCTCTATTGGGCTATGCAGGGGCACTTCACACAATAGGGCATTTTGAGGATGGAAGGAGAATAGGAAAGTATGCACTTCCTGTATCCTCTTGAGCCTGCTCCACTTCTGTTGGTGAAAGGACATAGGAGAAAAGTATGTAGGAATGTTTGATCGTGTAATTAATTCCCCAGTAGCAAGTTAGGAGCTGGGATTCATGGAAGCAACAATATTGAATGTGAGTGGGTATAAGATTGGAAGATGAGTGCTTTCTGGAAGTCATCTCAAGTAGGTGACAATATATTATGATTGACAATGACTTCTGATATGGCAAAAAATGACTTTTTGGAGAGAGCTGAGCTTAATATTCTTGAAGAGTTGTTGAAATGAGGGTACATTGATTTTATCAATGTGATCTAAATCATTAAACTAGTAGAATCCTGATTTAAAAATCAAGGATTTAAGAGCAAGCTTACCATCACTTCTTCTCTACCTTGCTTAAACAATAGTGCAGATCTGATCATGAAAGCATGTTGATTTTCAACTCAGTAGAGCATTTTACAACATAAAGAACAGTTTCTTACATTTTAGGTAACTTGTTTAATCACAACATAGCACTTTATTATGTACATGTTTCATATTTGCAGTTGCAGGGACCTCTTGTGTTACTAACTGTTGGCTGCCTTTAAAGTCCCCCCCCTTAATTTTCAAGTTTTATTAACTCTAAGAGGAAGATGTAAGGGCAGCATATGTTAACATAAAACATATGCTATCCTTAAACATTCTAGAACAGCAGTTCTTAACCTGGGGTCCATGGATCCACAGGGGCTGCAATGTCCTCACAGGGGATCTGTGAAGGCTTGAAGAAATGTTATAAGCTTTTACAGTTAAAATAGGAAGGAAGATGGACAGATGGATGGATTCTTTGTTCTCAAAGAGCAGCATTCTTTTGCTGCTGACTGATATTGTTTGTACAAAGTTTTATTACAATATCTCAAACCATTCAGATTTATGAAACTGATAACAAAAAAATGTACTCAGCACTTCCTACTTCTGCCCGCGGTGAGAACATGCAAGTGAATGATGCTGAGTGTCTGAGCCAAAGCACAGGACATTTCTTGCAATCACAGGTACAGCCGGAAGCCTCTTTGAGATAAGTCTTGATGATCCATGGCAACAAAAGATATTTAAAGAAAAGGTTGAGAGCCATTATTCTAGATCTCATTTTCTGCAAAGCTGGTGTCATTTTGGGTTATAGACTGTTCTATCTCATTGCAGCTCCATCACCATGTAAGCAGAAAACATCAGTCCTTTCAGCCTCTGTCTTTGTCACATCAGACTTTATTCAGAGAAGCAGAAACTGAAAGTGTAGGACTTTCAAGAACTTGTAATTAGGCTGAACAGAAGTTTTGCATGAGATGAAAAAATTACATCAGTGCCCACTTTGATTCACTATGAGTGTGTATGATGGATGAATACATTTTTATAAGGCTAAGCATACAGTTAGCATGTTTGAGATGTGATTTGTGATTATATTATTTTTTGAAATAAACTTTGTATTTGATAGTTTTTTTTAAAAAAAGTTTAATTTTTATAATAAGAATTATTGATATTTATCCAGAATGATTGAAATGTTTAGTTTATTCTTCTCATGGGAATTTGTGTTATGCTTCTGTCTTACTGAAACAGTTAATTGCTAAATTCAGTATTTTACAGCCATTTTACTACATTTTTATTAGCTCTGATTTCTTGTCTGATTTGACACAAATTTCAGTGTAACGCCTCTACTTCCAAGTATATTTCATCAGCAAACAAGGACTCTCATCAAATTTAGCTTGCGGAAAGGAAAAAGAAAAACAGTAAAAGCTGTGGTCGACAGATTTCTCCGATTGCACTGTGGCCTTTGGCTGAGGAGAAGGGTAACAAATTTTTCTTTACTGGATATTGGATTTTATTAACTACATCATTTGTGGTTGTGAGAGTGCCAGATTTGTAACAAAGTGTGCAAGAACGACTAACTTGTTAGTATAAATGCTTGTTTAAAAGGTGGGTTACCTATTTGTTATGTGGCTAGTTGTCTGTGTTTTGCGAGTTTTTAACTCTCAGTTTGTTTTTTGACAGGCTGGTTACAAGAAAAGACTGTGGAAAAAAAGTGCTAGGCGGAGAAAGCGCTTGAGGGAACATGTGTTTTGCAATAAAACACAGTCTAAGCTCCTTGACAAAATGACAACTTCCTTTTGGAAGAGAAGAAACTGGTACGTCAATGATCCCTATCAGAAATACCATGACCGTACAAACGTTCCCTGGTAAATTGTCAAATGCACATCTAGACAGTGTGCATGCCAATATCAAAATTAATGGTTCGTATTGATTGCTTTTCCATTTGTGTGATAAGCAGATACAAAGTTCTTATTAAAATACTGCTGAAAAATAAACATTCATTTGATTACTTTGTTGATTTCAATACTGATTAATAAATTAGATCAACAAAAGCTGATAGCTGCAGACTACGAAAAATATTTGATCATAGCCTTATGACAAGGAATATGTGTAGCATTACTCAGGAAAGTCCACAACTTTCTATATTTTCTGCTGCTGAATAGAGCTGAATGCTTCAAGCTTGTGAATGGTCTTACCAGAGACAGCAGATAAAGCCTTCAGAGAGTTTGGGCTTACCTGTACACTTAATCCTTGCTGTGAATATTTATTTGAAGTGGCAAGGTGCATCTTGTGACTTTATAAAACATTTCGTTTTGATTGTTGTTTCATTTTGTAGATTTCTGCTTACTTGTTAATTATATAATGGATGGCATTCCATTTTAGTTGATGTACCAGAAACAGTTAATATTCAACACAGATTTTATCAATATGAAAAGCTAGTTGCTTGGATAGTCATGTAAGTTTCTCTTAGGCCTTTTCCACACTAGCCTGTTATAGCGCTTGGCCCCTCCCAAAACTGCAAACCCCAGGATTCCATAGGATGTTGAAAGTGGAATCATCGCGCTATAACAGGCTAGTGTGGAAAAGGCCTTAATGATATAAGAAGCTCTTTTAAGAACATGTGTCATACTGATGAAACCAAGGCCTATTTAGTACAGCATTTTAATCATAGCGTGGTCAAGCCGATGTCTGCAGGATGCCCACAAGCAGGACAGCAGTGAAACAGCACCCTTCCACTCGTGTTCCCCAGTAACTTGTATATAAAAGCATAAGCTCTCATACTGGAAGTAAAATATAGCCAGCTATTGATAACTATCACCTTCATGAGTTTTTTTTAATCCCCCTTTAAAGCTAGCCAAGGTGGTGTCCATCACGACATAATGCAGTATCAAATTCCATGTTTTCTTTTATATGACCTGGGTCTTCCACCATTCTGTTCCCCTGTTCTGCTGCTAGGAGAAAGGAAGAAAAATACCGACTTTCTCCACATCATCATATTTTTTATAACTTTTATAATATCTCTACTTGCTTTCCCCTTTTCCTGAGTGAAACAGCACTAAATTTTGTAAAATTTCCTCATATGGAAATTGATCTAGTATATCTTGGATCCCTTTAGTTGGCCCTTTCTCTTCTGATTATAGTGATTTTCTTGCATATTCAATATTAATGCAATGTGTTCAGGATTACATGCATGATTCATACCACATGTACCTACACGTAGGATTCAAGGTTGCCTGGTGAGCTTCAGGGCTGAGGAAGCAATGTGAAGCATCCCAACTCTGTCAATCTGACCACTATAGCAGGGATATAGTGTAGTAATAAGCCATGTTCAGTGACAACACAAAGAGTACTATGGAGATCCCGTCAGGAATAATGACCTTTTAGAAATAGTATAGCATTAAAAGAATTTAGGATTATTTGGTCTGTTCAGAACACATTAACAGTCCTTGTTTTATTTAAAGAAAAAATTAAGACTTTATTTTTATGATATATTTCAAGCAATGTAACAAAACATTGACCTTTGGAATACTGTAGTAGTCTTAACAATGCATTCTCAAGTGTTCTAGTCTAACTTCTCTTCACTATGAATCAGTGGAAAGAAACCATTTTGAAGTTCACAGATACCAACCTTAGACATTGGCCATTTGTGTAACTTTGAAAATACAGTGTTATCAAGAGTTTAAAATAGTGCGCTAGGTGCAAAACAGGTATCGACAAAAAAAAAAAGCAAAGGAGACTAGTTAACAAGCATTTAGGCACAAGTACAGTTTTATCAACTATTGAACACATTTATCTTGCAGAGCACAGCTTGAAGGTAGCAGGCTGTTTGCAGTTGGCCAGAGAATATCCCAACATTCTGTTTGGCATTTCTTCCCTCCTTTCTTAACTTTGAAGATACCATAATTAGCTATTAATTTTCTGTCATAATTTCCTCTTAAATGTTCAACAAAATACTTGATTTCTATTGTAATAGGTTTCTTTCCCCCCATAATATTAGTCTTTTACTAACTAGCAAGTAAGCTTGATGCCAGCTCAAAATATTTGTCCTTTGAGCCCAGAGTTGTTTACTCTGGTTGGTAGTAATTCTGTAGGGTGTCTGAGAGAAGTTTTTCCTATGATTTGCTAGCTGATCCTTATCACTGGACAGCTCAAGGGTTGAACTGGGGACATTCTTTGTGCAATGAGCAAGTGGTCCCTCCACCTTGAAAATACAGGGTTAGCAAACTATCGTAGCTACATCAGTATCAATATGTTGGCAATTAAGTCAAAATAGCCTGTTCACTTCCAAAGTGATACCTGGGTTGTCTAGTTCTGAACTGATTGTTAGAAATGTTATAATTTTGTGGCTGTCAGTGTTTGGAAACTCTTGTTTCAGTTTACTCTGCTAGATTTTCAGCAGCAGGGAAATTGTGGTGTGCAAAAGAATGCCACCATCCCTGGTTTATATGCTGCTTTATCTCCATCTGCAATGCAAAAGCAATCAGCAAGAGTTGAGCAGTGTGGAAGTTGCAGTTGGCTTTCCTTGGATGCACATCTGGCTCCCACTATTGGTCCAAAGTGAGAAGACTAGAGAATTGAAGCAAAACAGCAGAGAATATCAACCTCAAAGAATAACATATAGTGCTTACAAACTTGCCCAATAAAAATAAGTCACTAGATGATGTAGGAGTTTTCTGCTGAAAATTAAACAGATAGCTCCAGTCATTTTGCATCAAGTATATACCCTAGGTATTCCACTTACTTTTTTGAAGGTGTTTGAACATTAGTGGCAACTGCCAGGGCCAGCTTTTTCTAAACAACCTGCTTCCTTTATAATGTAGATTAAAAATTCATTAACCCTAAGTGTACGCTTATTTTTGCATTTATGCTTCTCATTAATCTATACAGACATATACAGTTTGGCTGATAAATTAGCACATTTGCCAGATAACAGCATTTTTTTTACAGTGAATTGATTTGAGAAATAAGGCAATTAAACAGTTTCACTTTGTCACCTAACAAAAGGAAGTCCAGAACAGTCATATTTTCAGTAAAACAGCAGGTCAGATAGACATTGGTTAGCTTTAGCCAAAATGAATGCTAAGATAGCGTATGAGGAGAAATTTACAAAGGTATCTTTCTAGCATAGCTGAATACAAATTTGTCAGCTTTTCATTTTATTTCATCACATATAATAGCATGGTAGCAAAAGACTAATTTGCTTGCAAGATAACATAATTTCTAGTAATGTTGAAAATTTTGAAGCATGTGCTGAAGAGTAAGAGAGATATAGGATATATGTGAGCCACACATTTATTTAATGAAGAAATCAAAGAGTTTGAGGTACAAGTACTAAGAATATTTTTTCCTAGCTGCCATCCAAATTCTTCAAATATTGATTGAAATGGCACTAGATCCAAATGTGTAACAATGGGAAGGATTTGTTCCGCTGTTTTCATATGCAGCAGTAACCATGATTATACATGGTTATTGATAGCGTGCTTATGCAATGTTGGGATTTTTAAGGCTTTCTAAAAATATTAGGAAGTTCCAAAATATCATTTAGGAAGCATTGGGGCACTAACATGTGGATCTTTAAATCCAAGAGCACAATATTAAAAAGCTTCTTCATATTTTCGAGCCAGAAGTATATAGCCACCTAAGTCACTGCCTATACACAAAGGAGGTTAGTAGTATCGTTTGTAATCTACCCATCTGTTCTCAATGACAGGATCTTTCTGTTCTACAACAATAAATGTTTTCTACTTAACAAGATAGATCCAAGAGCAAACACAGATGTCTACAGTATTAACTTCTAGGTTTCACATGCTTTACACTTAAAGGAGACACCAATCTGAAGCACAAATACACAAGTCCTAGTACATTTTCCTCAATTTGTACTTCTCTATATTACAAATGCACTGTCCAGTCTAAGACTATTGTGATTTCTACCAGAATCTATGCTACAACCAAAATCTCTGAATTACACAAAGGAGTTCAGGTATGATGTTCTACTATCCTGAAAATGAAATGTCTACATACATGCTGGGAAAACATTAAGGTAAGAAGATAACATGGGTTCAGGCAAGCTTGACTTGCATCTAAACCAGATTGTTAATGTGATTCTGGCTTACATCCTAGCATTCATTATTACTACCAACATGCCTTGGAAATGTTTTACAACTGCCCATTAAAATGGTCAAGATTTATAACAATTCTAGCTTTTTTCATTTCATACACAAGACAGTTCCTTACAATGTAGTTTTGATCTTGTATACTTGGATGCAGCGACCAAATAATTTTGTGACAAAAGCATGCACTGTAACTGATGTACAGTGAATGAAATACAGAGAAGAAATTGTGACGCAGCTCAGATTTGCTGTTAAGCCTTCAATGCCTATACAGTCAAAAGAATTAATAAATTCTCACATCATTCACAGCCTTGCTGTAAAGATAAGATGGATACAGCTTGGGTAGAAAATCTGTGGCCCCTGCCAGTTTACTTTATACATTAGGAAACCCCAAATAAATATGATTATTCCAGATATTCAGAATAAATGAATAATTCTATTCTTGATTGCATTCATAGAGTTAAAATAAAGTGATGTAACAAGTAATTACAAATATACAGCCTCAGCATTATAGCTGAAAAAATGCTATTTTGCAAATAAATCCAGAGGGGTAGCAAAAAGCTTTGCTTTTGCCTACTAAGTTGCAATGTACACAGAGAACAAACAGCATATGAAAAAGAAAGCATGAAAGGCCATGTTTACAATGCTGCAATATCACAAGCACATCCATCTCACCACTGTTTTTTCTACATTATTAACGAAGTAGAGCTTTTAAGGCAGAAGAGAGACATTCTGTAGATCTCGGTGCTAATGGCTCATCACGCTCACATGGTTTCAGTGGTAGACGATGAGGTACTTTTTTTCCTGAAACGAGGTCTAAGGCTCCTAGGCGGTGCCTGTTGAAAACAAAACACATTGTATTGATTTATCTTTCCATTTATTTAACAAGCACTGAGGAATGAATACATTTGAAGGCCATTAGCAAGTGAAACCTTTGAACAATAGAATGGATTTAAGGCTCAGTTTCCAGAAAATCTCACAGGAGCCACAACGGCATTAAATCTTCAGCACAAGCACTGTATTCTGCTATGGTGTAACATCTCCATTTATGTTATAAAGACGCAAGTGCAAATAAAGTGTTCCCATCACACACAGTACCAATATGCATTGTAGCAATGGCACCCAGACTTGGAAGCAGAAAAGGGTGGAGTGTGTACTTTACTGTGAGCCAACCCTGGAGACCAGGTTTCAATTCCCCGCTTAGCCATGGAAACCCACTGGGTGACCTTGGGCATGTCATACACTCTCAGCCCCAGAAAACCCCATAATAGATTACCATAAATCAGGAACGACCTGAAGGCAACAATAACAACATACTTCATTAGAACTTGTTCAACTGGTGATGTATAGCTACACAAGAGAAAAAGACGGGAAGTCAATTTAACAGTTTATGAAGTATAAAATTAGGGAATGCTGTAATAAATCCATGTTGCTCCTAACCACCTAGAGCCATAGCTGGAAATACTGCTTCAGATAAGAGGTATATACATTGATTTAAAAATAATGCCAGCACAGGATCCCACACAAAGAAAGTCTCATGTCTATATTCCATGCAACTTCTGTACTTTTAAGCTCTTACCTACCTAGTTTACTTGCTTTCTTCACTGTTTTTCAGTACATGTATGTACAATATCTAATTTCATGCAATTGATAAAGTAGCTATTTGTCTTTTAATGCTCATATCACAATCAACTAGTTAGGATGACCAATGATCTCCTTGGCATTGTATGTTTCTCAGTACTCCCCTCCCCACAGCTTGTTTGCTTGATATATAATGTAAGCATGGCAGGGAAGGTATGCTTTAGCATTTCATTTTATTAAATTTTTTTGTATCAACTTCCAGTTCACAAGGGTTCTAGAGGTGATGAACAAACAAAAACTAATTAAAACAATGCAAAGATAAAAACATTTTAAAGCACATTAAAATACACTTTAAAAATTCTTAAACTCAGTCTAAAAACAATCCTAGAATCCTGTTTTGAAATAGGTGAACAATAGAAAGAATGTTACTGACTTTTTTGTAAAGTGGTATGCCACTATAAGAACCAGTGTAGTTTTGAGTTTTGGACTAGGACTCTGGGAGACCAGGGATTGAATCCTTGCATTTCAGCCACAGAAACCCAATGTTGGGCAAGTCACACTCTGTCAGATGAAGGGGAAGGCAATGGCAAATCTCTGAATAAATCTTGCCATGAAAAATCTTAGACAGGGTCACCGTAAGTCAAGTCTACTAGAAGGCACTTGGTGATGATGACAACACTGTACATACAAAAACAGCAGTACAGCTTCAGCCTGCAACACTTGCTAACTTACTCTCTTTTTACTACACTCACATGTGGATATATTCTCACCAATTTCCCAGTCCACATCTGATACGAGAACACCAAAACACACTAATGTGTGTAAAAAAATGCAGTCTTGTTCTTGAAATGGCTATTGTGCAATTATTTTAAGTGTATCCTGCCCTCTAAATATGTTTCATGATTTTAGACTATAACACAGAATTAAAAACAACTTGATTTGGCATTTGTTTACACCTTTGAATGTATCAATATCTAATATCAGTGAAGGGACCTCAATTAATGAAGCTGGACAAATGAACAGTGCTTCCAATTCATTCCATGGGCCACAAAATTCTACACTTTTTTTTAAAGAATTGAAGAAATAACTTAAACTTGATGAGTTAAAAGTTAAGATCCTTTTGAGTTACCAATGTTTTTGTTATCAGTCTTGGTGGACATCGTTCTACTATATATTAATTTGGGCCAGGCTCTGTAGTGTGCAGTCCTGCCAACAGTAGAAAAGTCCCCATCATTGGCTTCTTACTTTTTAGAGTATATAAGGACTTTTATATCATGATATCTTGGAAGACAGAACACCTACGGGTGCCTTAGTTTCCTGCCAACTATGGCTACTATGGGCATTTGGAAAATCTGCAATGCATATAGCACGATATTGTCCATAAAGGCTTACTTAGTATTTAACATCATTACCTGGCATCCCATTCCTTCTCAGAAATAATGCTAAAAGCACAATATAGCAATCAAACTGAAAGTTATCATAGCCACTTCCACAGAACTAGCAGAATGTCACCATAGCTGTCACTACTGATGACACCTCATTTTGTCCATGAATGGAAGGAACTCGTCAACAAGAAGCAATGCAAGAATACCTCAATAATGTCATGACACATTCCTCCCCCACCTCCATACAAGGCTCAGCCACTACTTTTAAGCATTTACAAATGCTGTGGATTATCTCTTTGAGTATGTCAACATTTAAGTCTAGTAAAGTACAGCCCAATCATTTACCTTGTCTTTTTGCATTACATAGTCCCTGGCTGTTTAGTTTGCTCCACACAGGTGGAGAAAGACAGCCATGTTTGATTCTCTATTAATCAGTTGGAAGTATAATTACTTGAGACAGCTCTTTTACTTTACTTTGACGGAGTAAACTGGATTTTTCCTTGGGAAATGATGACATCTGCACCAATCTGGCTAATTTCTTGATTCCCCCATCCCCAGCGGCATCTATTTCCTTCCTCCTGCACTGTCTTTACTGTAGGAACATGGGAGTGAAACTCACTTAACATAATGCTATTATAAAATGACTTGTGATATCCCTATCTCTGCACACTATAACTTGAAGTCATGCCAGTTTAGGAACAATCTGCACCATTATATACATGTGTATTAGTGTTGTCACAAGTTGGAAAGAGCTTGAACAACAAGATATTAGGGATTTTAAAAGTACTGCATTAAACAAATCAGCAGGTAAATTCATCAATTTCAAATTTAAAACTTGGGACTGAATTGGATTTTAATTTTAATCCAATTCAGAGCATATATTAGAAATATAAATTTCAATGAATTAAGAATGTTAATATACATATGTTGCTGATTTCATGAATAAGAAAGTATGGAATATGTTTGCCATGTATGCCAAAATGATATGCAGCTTCAAATTTCTGATTTCAATGCAAAGAGTTCTATGACCAAGTAATGCGGTTTATTTCTAGTCTAGTTTTAAGCTAAGCCAAACATGGTCCACACACACAAAAATAAGAATTACTACTGGCAAGAACAAGCAGGCTGTAACAACAGAAGATAATGAGTGGTGGAAGAGGGCAGCACCCTTTCCTATGCCACTGAAACCAAGAGGGTGTGTGTGTTGTTGTCTGTGGGTAAGACAGAGAGAATTCACACAGATATGTAAAATGCACACATATTTCTGAATGCTCCATTTCTTGACTAATATAACCTATCATATGACAACAATTATAAGTCTGGCTCATGTCCTTTACTCACCTGGGCTGCAGCTTTTTTTAGATCTACGCCAAGGTTTAAACAGACAGGAAAACAATTGGAATGCAGCCACTCTGCCTGAGTTGTAGCCCTCCACATTTGGTTAGCCTGGGAGTGACAACAGGCTATACTGCCCTGAATTGCAATGGTTGTCTTGCCTACAGTGACCCACTGCATCAATGTGTTATACATAGGTTTTCACTTATTATTCAATAATTATATGGTGGATCTACTAAGAAGAACCATTGAATAAACTGAAGATAATAATGAAAACAATTATAAGATAGGGATAATCACAAATATAGTCTACCTACAGGACTGATTTAAACTTTAGGAGGAAAACATACCACATCCAGTCTGAACAAATTTTGCCAAGAAAACACGATTCACCTTAGGATTGCTGTAAGTCCAAGACAACGTGAAGGTACACAACAACAGCTTTTATTTTTTTACTTTTGTCCAGACAAACAGGATTGAACTCCACAGCTTAAGCAAGTTTAGTGTGTACTAAAGTAGCAGTTTAAACTTCCAGATAAGTTGGTTGTCAAAATTCAAATGTCCAAAAGATATACAGTTGTGTGTTCTAGATGTGGGTGTAGGTGTGTACAGGTACACATCAAGGCTGAATGAGGAAAAGTCTAGGTCCATGAAGGCTAAGGCTGGAATCCTGTTGGTGATATATGCCTGGGTTCTTAACTTCAAGTACTACACTTCCACCTACTCCTGTACTGCTGCTGTTCCTTTGGTTAATAAGATCTTGGCTTAAGTTATTAAGTAGTAAAATATGCGAGACTGTGGGCCTTTCCATACCACACTGTTATTGTGCTATTATTCCACTTTCAACATCCTGTGGAATCCTGGAATTTGCAGTTTAGAGAGGGGCCTTTAGAATTCTCAGCCAGAGAGCTCTTTGACCTCAGTAAACTACAAACCCCAGAATTCCACAAGATGTTGAAAGTGGAATAATAGGTCCTGTGTCTTTACTGATTACACAGCACAGAATATAAAGGTGGGAGCCTTAACAGTCTACATGCTTTCTGAAAATGAAAATTTCTTAATCCTAGAAAATAGTTATGGCCATACATATACACACCTTTTAAAGACTTCTATTTATTATTTTTGTGTAAGGACATTTCATTCCCATCATTCAAGGGACAGGTCTCAGTTCTGGAGAGATGTTCCTATGATGACACAATAACAGTTTTACATGAAACAAGCAACTTATTGAACTGATGAGGGCCAGCTTTAGCAGATTTTTTTTCATTGCAAATATGTTCTAGAAGGCTAGATAGCTGTTAAATGTTTTTGAAGCCTATTTCCCTTGTGGAAGTACCTCAATGACCGGATTCTTCATCTGAGGTCTTTTAGTCTTGGATGTACAATCCAACGAGTCCTTCTCATCGTCATCTGAGAACACAACGTCAGTTGGTTCACAGTTTGCCTCAGGTGGGTTTTCAGTGTCTGCCTCACTCTCTAGTTCAACCACTTAAAATAGGCATTTAAGATCTAAATGTTGAAGAGAAACAGGACATAGAAAGGTCAGAGAAGGCTTGGGTTCACCAACAAACTGACTCACACCATCTATTGCCTGGCCCATGCATTTCCCAAGGGTTAATTGTATCAGATTAAAAATCACATGCCAGTAGCAATAGCTTTGTCATTAATAACCTTTTAGTTGTTAGTTTGGGAAGTAACCTGACAATCTTTGATACAAGATTGTTTTAAGAAGTCTTCATGCTTCCAGTTGGCCCCACTATTTTATTTGAAGCAACCCAGTTTTAGATTATTAAAATGCCTTCTATGTTCTACAGTCTCTTTTTTTTTCCCTAGAGGAAATTAAATTTAATAGTAACGCCCTTTCTCACTGATCAGGGGAGTGGGAAGCACATAACACTGATGAAAGAAGTTGGATAGTGTTCATTTACCTTCCTCATTAGCAAGTTGGTAAACTGAGCATAAAGGCTGCAAGATGCTGCCTTTGTCTTTTTGATGAGTCAATTCTCAAGGTTCTTTTATTCAAAAAATGAAGGCAACTCTTTCAGGAAAAAGTCAATCTTCCACATTCCTGTAAGAGTTCTCCACAGCCCATTTTTACAAGTATTGATTAATTAAGCTTCATTGTTCCTATTTAATAAAAAAATTGCTATTTGAAGGAAGATGAAACTTCAGAATGTTTAATTTATGGAGTTCCAGTATCCCACTATTCATGCCCTACTTTCACCAACTTCCCAAGCCTATCACTATAGCTGAAAGATATACTGGCCAGCAAATCAAACATGAATACCATATACTAATTTGTCCCTCTTTCATGCCTCATATTTATTTATCTGCCCTTTTCTTTCGTTATTCTAATAAAATGTATTTAAGCTCACAGGTAATTGGGGTTTGTTTTCTTTTTATCTTCAGTAAATTGTAAATTTTGAGCTTGGATTCTGCCCATGTTTTGAAGCTATACAATACTGGGTGGTATCCAGGGGTGGTCACACCACTGACAGAAGGCACCTGGGAGGAAAACTGGGAAAAGGGAATGTTTGAGATCCCTCTTTTCCTTGACAGAAAATTGTGGAATCAATATAATAAACATATAGCCAAAAGTGGATGAAAATAGTAGAAAATCAGGACAGAGATCCCACTGTATATACTGACTAAACATCTAAGCCCTCATATATAGAACATATGACTAGAAAGTGAATTGACTGCAATCTGAGTTAAAGAACATTCTTATCTGAAACTTCTGAGAAGTATGAAGAGGGAAGGGAGGAATGTTTACTTGTTTTCAGTATTTGCATATGGAGGGATGATTTTTGTGTTTGTTTTAAAAATGCTTTATTTTGTACTCCCTCAGTTACTGCTCCTGTTGGTAGCAGTGAGAGTAGACAACCTTTTATCATCAGTGAGGGAGTGCTCACACAACACCCATTGCACACTGACTGCCCAACCACTGACAAAGTCTCTGTCTCTATACAATGGTTCTATGTAAGTGCTAACATACAAGTGCAGAGCGCTTTTACACAAAGCAGAGGGCTGGGCCAGTGAGGATCTCCACTTGTGTGGAGAAGGTATAAGCAACAGAGAGAGGTTGGAAGGCACATGGAACCTTTTATCTGCACGACATTAGATCAAAAGTGTCCCTACTAGACCCCCCCCCCCAAAGTGGGACAGTGTTAAGCATATTTATTCATGCAATAAGTCCCAGTGAGTTTAAATATACTGGCTTTCCATTCAGTGTGCTTGGGATTGCAAGAACAGGAAAACATAAAGCATCTACCCCTTTTCCCTTTCCTTTCCTTTCCCTGACCTGATTTGGACCCTGTGTGTCCATTCTCCCAACCATGCCTCCGCCCCCATCCCACAGGCACACACACACATTTTGATATCTGTGATTCCTCCACTTCTGTGGGAATCCTGTGCCCCTAAACCTAGTGAGTGTGGAGGGTCAACTGCACATTAATATTCTGCACTGTACAATTCCTCATCCACCAGGGGATGAGAGTGTTTCCCTCTTCTTATGCTTCCTGCAAGGCCACAAACTGCAAATAATGCAAGGATATGGAGGAACTTGTCTCCAGGGTGGGCTGGTTCTCCTTTCACAAGCTCTGCTGGTTCAGGAACACACTCTAATCATTTTTTAAGAAAATGCCAGGCAACAGCAAAGTTCAAGCAGAGTCAGATTTCCATGGGTACAATAATTATCTTCCCCTGAGGGCTTTTCTGTAGACTGCCTGATAGAGGAGCAAAAGAGGATTCCTTTCAGGCAAGCATTACAATTTATCTTCTACATGGATGATTAGCTGTAGCCTGTCATTTTAAGAACTTGTTTTCTTTTAAAAGCTAGTCAGAAGAGAGATTTGGAAAAGCAAGGGAGGCTAAAATTGGAAATGTGACCATAGCTGCTATGTTGGTTTTTTAAACGGTGATGTTCTGCATGTTTATTGTGAAGTAAGTCTGACTGAATTTAATGGCAGTTATAAATGAGTAAACATAATACCACCAGAAAACAGAATACCACCATAAATCTATTTAAAAAGTGATGTGCATTTTGAAGCTCTCCAATACAACTAGCAATCTATTTAAGGGGTAATTCTGATGGAGAAGAGCAGCCAGCATCTGATAAACTTAATCTCCCTCCCTGAACTTCTGTTCCCTTTTTCTTGTGTTTCCAGTCTCATTTAGATTGTAAGTGTGAGGACAGAATGGCCATTAAACATTAAAATTTGGCTACTAAGGACATTTCTGGACTAGCTGGCCCCTCCTGAAACTGCAAACCCCAGGATTCCAGAGGATGTTGAAAGTGGAATCATCGCGCTATAACAGGCTAGTGCGGAAATGGCCTAAGTTGAGTTACAATTTGTAAACCACCAATTTTTTGCATAGCTTGCTTGCATCAACTTGTCAGAAGTATACCTAAGCCAAATGTACTGAGACAGTTGAAGATGCTATTTGTCATTCACAATTTCAGTCAGCTAAAAGAATCAGCTTATTTAGTAACTGCCAACTCAAGAATGTAGTGAAGCATGCAAATTTTATGAAGATAAAACATGATTTCCACATTATTCCTAGAAAAACTGCAGTGATTATGCCCACTCCTTCATTAGCAGGAAAAGATCCCTCTATACATTCAGGGTTTATTGCTCCCCCCAGCACCATTAAGGCACATAAAAAAGAAGTCCATTAGGGAAATGCTACAGCTGACTGAATCATGGGAATCAATCTGAAAGATTAACTTTAAGAAACACTACATAGGAACCAATATTATTTGCAGGTAATACAGATTACCTTTTGAAAATATATAGGTACATAACCACATGAATATAAAAAAAGATGAGATTATGAATGGTGCTCAGTTAGCCAAACTGCATTGTCAGTGACCAAGAAAAAAAAATACCAGTAGATGGTGGGTTCAAGAATGTGCGGTGACAACTCCAGATATAACTAAAGTTAACACAAATGTTGCACAGTGTCATATCCCACCACTTTCCCAGTAGGACCAGTCCTGAACTGCATGAGTCTTCAGAGGAAGAAGAAGGCCTTACTACTGGTGCAAGGACTAACAAATCTCCAGAAGAGTCACTGAGACCACCATCTGAGAAACATTATTTGCAAAGAAGATGTAGGTTTGAAGGCACTGTTGCATCTGAACTAGCTTCATCCTTGCTGTGCAGGTTTATCAGCAAGACCACAGCATTGAGCTGATGGTATGTCCCTGGGGATATGAAGAAAGAAGGTGCAGCATCTTGCTGGCAACGCAAGGAATGACTTTTTCTGAGCATTGTTTCCAAGGAGGATGTCTGATATCACAAGCATTCTATTTAAAGTTTCTGATGATGGGCCAGAAATTGGTGGGATGGCATAAGTAACTATAAAGCTGCTCAGCTGAAGCTTAACTGGTACTGAACCAACATCAAAAACTTTCTGTGTTGTTTGCTGGACAGTTCCTATGCCATTGTGCATCTTTCTAAACTCTGGCTTCTGATGGGGCCATATTTTAAATCACATGACAGAGTAGCAGGAACAAGATAACCAGCCTCAATTCATGGGAAGGTGTTGTGGCTAAACCGTACAAGGAGTTCTATGAAGGGTGTAGGATCTAAAGGTTCTGCGTGTGGTTTATCATCCAGTGCTAGCAGAAATGCAATTACCCTATACTTTCCTTAAGAAATTATTTTTGGATTTTTGCAAACCTATGTGATCTGATCTTCACAGGGCAAGAATGAGATATGCCTACACCACCATCACAAAAGAGTGACAGCGAAGTTTTGTGTTAGTGGATAAATGGTGGCTTCTGAAAAAGTAGAAAAACTACTGAGGTGAAAACAAAGGTGTCAAATGCAAGATGCTAGAGAAATGAAGGATTGCAAACCCATCCAGAAGGGGAGAAGTGTGGCTTTATTAAAAACAAAGCAAAATGTGAGACTTTTTTTTGAGGGAGGACTTAAACAGTGGCTAAGAAAGAGAGCAATCTATCTTTCTGTTACAGAAAAGCTCTTCATATCCTTTTGTATTTCACAGAAATCTGGTGTCTGATCCACTGAAAGTAGAAGTGGATTTGGTTGCAAATGTCAACAGTACTCCTAATAGAAATTAGTACTGTGGAGAAGAGATGGAAGATACATCTCAGCAGCCAACTATAAATGAGGCTCTGACACTGAGGAGTTCTTATCAGGAAATTTTAATGATACAATCCTATCCAGTAAAAGACAACATGCTCTCAGAGAGTTCTGATCCAGCATATCCTGGCAGCCTGTCCCTCAGCTAAAAGTATAACAAGGGTATTTTGAAAATAAAATGTGAGTGGGCAGATGTAAAAACCTTTCTGGTTAATATATTATAAAATTTTCCTAATTATTGGTTATAGGTTTAACTTAGAGAATGTGTGTATCGGAAAGGGCTTGTAAGGATTATACAAGCAACACTTTGGCCACTAGATGATGCTCTTCCATGCTTAGCTAAAATTCTGTGTCCTCTTGTTCTGTTTTGGGGAAGAGTCTTAAAAATCCAGATCTACCTTACAGGTCTGTCCTGTTTGGAGAACATGCAAGTCATCAATATGATTTCTTTTTCTAGGTAAATGTTACACCAAATTATCAGGAAATAGGGTACCAGAGTCTCTACACATGCTGAATTCCAAAAATAGGAGAGCAAAAAAGAAATCAAATGAGAATATATAGAATTAAAACGCCACTGCCAAATTGAAATTCAGTGCATCAGCAAATTAAGCAGTAAATTAAACCTTTGCCAATCTACTCCAAATCAACAGGTGATCAGCTAAACGTTTCCACTTTCATTCTGGTCATCCTTGATAGAGGACTGAATGGAGCCTGGCATTAAGTAAGGAACTTTAAAAGGACACTGCACAGTCATTGTTTATTTGTTACCTAAACTCCAGCTTTTAAAAAAACTAAATCTAGAATAACTTGAACATTTATAGAGGGGATGGGAAACTATTTGTAGTTTAGGAGATGCACACATCCTTTAACAGATTTTGGAAGGCCTCTGTGGTCACTCCTACATTTTTTTAATTACTGAAAATCCCCTTCCCTCTCTAGGGAGGTAACGTCACCATGCCTCTGGACCCACTGGATTAGTTTAGGCCCAGGAGAAGCCTTTTTCCCCATGAAACAGGAAGTAATCAGAAGTCAAAAAGGAATAGGTAGTATTTTGAACCATTTTTTGCACAATTTTGGGGAGCATCAAGGGCCCTGAGGGATGTTTCTGCACTATTGATTCAAAGTGTACTTAATGAGAACACCATTATAGTTCTAGAATTATGAGAGGTCCCAAAAATGAAGCATTGAGGGAAAAGATAAAGGAAGTGGGTGGATTAAGTATCTGTTGACATTAAGAAATAAGGCAAAGAAGGAAGGAAAAACTCTGTCAATTTTTTTTAAAAAAACCCTTGTTTTTACAATAATGAAATAAAAACTTTAAAAAACTCTTTATAAAGTATAAAGTCAGCAGCACAGTAGAGACTGTGCAACGTATGGTGCAGCGTATTGTGTGTATGACTGCCAGCTAGGCAGGAGGTGTGAGCATGTGCACACAGGTGGTTATCAGCCAAGGGCAACATACTGTTGGCTCTTAAGGAACAAGATCATTTTCTTGAGGACAGACTGGCTGATCTAGAACTGACTAAACTAAGAGAAGCAGAGGGAGAGGCAGAGGAGACCCTCAGGGACATGACTGAGGCCATTTCCGCACTAGCCAGCCAGCCCCTCCCAAAACTGCAAACCCCAGGATTCCAGAGGATGTTGAAAGTGGAATCATCGCGCTATAACAGGCTAGTGCGGAAATTGAGTGAGAGTTCCCTCCCCACCTTGACAGCTTATTACAGGAAATGAGGCTCTCAGAGTGGGGAGAAAGAGACTGCAGTGAAACTGAATTATTTGCTATTACACTGCTAATGCTAGGTTTAATTAAAAGATACAAAGGGAAAGATTTCCTGAGGTAGAAGCAATGTGGTTTCTACAAGAAAAAGATTCCATTCTTCTTTTTAGAGTGCCCTGTGAGACTCAATAAACATGTACCTAGCAGTGATCACTCAGGTTATAAGCAGGCATCTTGTGGTCCTCTGGATGTTGCTGGACTGCATCTTAACCTTTCCTCACCACTGGCTATACTGGCTACAGGTGCCATGAACAACATATGGAGGCCCAAAAGTTGCCCAATCCTGCATTAGATGATATATACCAGCCTTTGCCAATCTCGATCCCTAAGTGATGTGGGGAAACAATTCCCATTGTTCCCAGTCAGCATGATCCAACAACAGCTGTGAAATGGATGACCTCACCGAAGTAGGTAGAGGTATAGGAGAACAGCATATGAGATTCAGCATGTCAGTGTGATGATGCACGCTAGGGCAAACTCGATTTACACTGATGGTGAGTGACATATCTGTGACTCTACAAGGAAGGAGTGGTGAAATGTCAACTCAGAAAGCAACCATGGTGGAAAAGGCAAACTGTATGCTAGCGATTAGTAGCAAATGGAATGAAAATCAAAGGGGTTCTGTCTGTGTTACAGCATACAGATATAAAGATATGGCGTGACCTCAATTGAAATACTTCTGGTCACTTCTTCTCAAGAAGGATATGGTACACCTGGAAAAAGTATACCAAAAACCAACCAAAATGATCAAAGTGATGGATTACCTCTCCCATTTGGAAAGGTTGAAGAGTTTTCCTTTTAAAGGGTACCAAGAGCAAAAATAAAATTATAAAATTATGCTTCCAGTGCAGAAGATGGATAGAAAGGACCTTTCTTCTTCCTCTTCGAAGTGGAACTTGTAGCCACTGAATGAAGCTGACAGTAGAAATATGAAAAAAAGTCCTTTTTCAAAAGACCCATAAACTAACATATGGAATTAATTGCCATATGTGGGGATGACTAATGGAAGACAGATGTATTTGCAGTTATTATCAATGACAGTAAATAGGAAGAAACCCATCATTCAGGAGCAAGGTGATCTCAGCTGCTGAAGGGCAAGCAGTAGGATTTGGTGACTGGACTAATGCCTGCCTTGTGATATTCCCAAAAGCATTTACCTGGGCATGGTTGGTAACAAGATACTGAAGACATCTTGGTCTCATAGGGCTCTTCTTAGGTACTAATTAATGCAGAGTAGACATCTGTGCATGACTAAAGGAAGTATTGTGTCTAATGACATCAGCCTCTGACCATGCAACATTAACTCATATTAAGTGCAAAAAAGTATATTTGGAGTAGGTAGTGTATTCTATATGTGCTACAGTTGTACTGTGGAGTAAAGTCACATCAAAAATGTCTTACATTTTCTACTATTTGGTTACAAATAAAGCAAAGTAAATTAGTCAGCAACAGACACCAAATGCTGCAAACATTTTAGGACTTAGGATATATTAAACAGAGCCTCGATGAGAAGAAAACCAGACAAGCTGTGTGTTTACAATGGGAGTGAAAATAATGTGGCCTTTCAAATGTTATTGGACTGTAACTTGCAGAATTCATCACTACTGGCTATTCTGGTTAGGGTTACTGGAAGTTGCACATCAGCAACATCTGGAGGGCCGCATGATTCCCATCCTTACTGTTCAGCTAGTCTACTGTTGCTAAATAAAGAAGCTAGCAAACACTGCCATATACAGCACACAGGAGTCTCAGATCTAAGAAAACAGAGTTAGGAGGCTTGACCATTAAAATAAAATCCAGAAAAGCTGTGATTAGGCAAGCAGTCTAGCACACACCAAACAACAAATCATCCTGTACATCATTTAAGTGTTATGTATAAGTTATTTTAAGTAGTGCAGTCCAGTCCTATCTACGCATGTTTACATGGAAGCATGTCCAATCATGCAATACACTTACATCAGTGTCCGATAATATTTACATAAAGGAAAGAAAAAACAACAACAATGAATAGAAAGCACATGGCAGGAAAAATTAAATCCTGAGCTTAGCCAAGTCTTGCTGAGATGCATCGTTATTATCTGAAGCATAATTGTTAAACTATTTAAAAGTTCAGCTCAGTTCAGTTTTATTATTTTAGCTACCAGCCACTACTAGAATTTGTGGTAGGATCATCATGTCATAGTAATTTATTGTTTAAAATATCTTGAAATAATACAAAACACAGAAAACAAAAGAGCCAACATTGTTCAACAAAAGCCACCAGCAAAATCAAAAACATTAAACAAAATTATAGCTAGGTTCTGTAAAAACAAAGTTTACAAAGCTATTCTGCATGTTCTGCAGAGATTACAATCTTTTTCAAAAAATTGTAGAATGAACAAAATAATAGGTGAATTTCTGCTCACTAGACAGAACAAACTAAGCAAATACTAAAATATGAAGATACTTGAATATAATATCATGATTATATCTACTTTCCCATACATAAACCCTGTCATATTTAGTTCCCAAATAAAAAAATGGAAAGATAATAGTATGGACAAATTACAAAATGAGATGTTTGTGGTTTCTTCTAAAATCAAAAGGGAAATAATTTGGCATTTAAACTGATTTCTTAGTGCACCAAAACAGATCAGAACAAAACTTTGGTAGCAGAAGAGAATTTCAGCACAAAACTCCCAACTTATATCTTTATAGAATACTCAAACAAATATTGTTACTACAACGAGTCTTAATCTGTTAACAATTCAGAATCAATTAGAGTTACATGCCATTGATCCTACAGGCACTATTATTAGAGTTCACAGCAAGATGTTTGTTTGTTAAGTTTGGATAATGCATTCCAGTTCTAATGCCCCACCAATGACCAATTGACATGACATGAATTCCATGATTTACAGCTGGATAGACAAGAGGCAGCCCTAGTTCTACTTCTGAAATGGAAGATTTTGTAATTTCTTAGAGAAATCAGCCCCTCACACCTAAATTTCAATTTCAATTCTACCCAGTTTTTCAATTCTACCCAAGTCTTGCTTCAGGTGACAATAGGGGTGTGCACTTTTTGGGTGGTTATTGGTTCATCCTGGGTGATGAACATTCAGAAGGGTCCTTGCTTAAGCTACAGTTATAATGGAGAATGTGGATACAACCATCAGAGGCAAAGAGCAGTCTGCTTCACCACCATGAGGAGCTGTTCCATAACTAACACCTTCTGCATGCTATGTGAGCAGAACTGCATCTTCCATTTCTAATTCAAGATATAAGATGGATTCTTACAGTTGCTTGGAGGTAAGCACCAACTTATTCAGTCTGTACTTAGATGGGATGCTCTTCTACATTTAGATTAAAAAAACCTGAATACTGAAAAATGGCTTGACATTAAGCCAAGAAGGTAAATCACCTGGCATAATGCTCAAAGCCTTCTATTACAATTCCACAGCAACAGCTGTAAGATCACTAGGTATCTTCAGGCTATATCATAGGGTCATTTTTCTGACTATGTGGGTCTGCTCTTTTCACTGCCAATCATATTCTGCTCTACTTCCCTACTGTGGATTATAAACTAAACACTTGCATCATTTTTGCAAGTGATCATTATTCAGTCCATTCCACTGTGTTTTAGCATTAATGGACATTTTTCTCTAGGAAATCTACACACAGTTCTTATTTTTTGCACTTATGGTCTGTAGATTGCTTTTTAATAAATGAACTTCCCTGTTTATGATAGGCAAAGTTGGTATAAAGTTTTGTTGGCATTGTTTACATTCAAAATATGACCAGATGTATGTGGGAGCAATGGTGACATGCTGTCTCTGCCAAAGATATTATGTGGGGAAAAATATGGCTGTTGTTTAAGGTATGGGATTCAGATGTAACTCTTCATCTAAGTTTTTCCTGTTCTTGTAATTCTCCTGCCATCACACATGATACCATGCCAACATTTTGCCAGGCCAAGTCAGACCAACCTTCCACAAGTCAATATGCAACTGTATCACAGGCAGAAAATAATGTGTACAGCTCAAGCAGGTGAGTTCCACTGCAGAGTATGCAATGAAAAGTATATAGCACACATATATCATAGAATCATAGAGCTGGAAGAGACCACAGGGGCCATTGAGTCCAATCCCCTGCTATGCAGAAACACACATCAAAGCACTCCCAACAGATGGCCATCCAGCCTCTGCTTAAAAACCTCCAAAGAAGGAGACTCCACCACACTCCGAGACAGCATATTCCACTGCTGGACAGATCTGACTGTATATTATTAAGGAATCAAACCTTTAAAAGACATTATATAAAAGAATTTGTCCATTGTACAGATGGAGGAAGAGGCTGCACCAAGACTACCAGTTTCTATTCCAAAGGACAATCAGAGACTACAAAACTCTTAACATTGTTATTGGTTTTTTGTTTATTTTATGTTGTTCATTTTATTGTTTAAATAAAAAAAATTGGCAAAAAAAATTAAAAAAGAAAAACAAAAAACTTTAAAAAATCACATGAAAAGGCAATCAAATCCATGAAATCTGCTAGAATGCTCAAGAAAATGAGCTAAGAAAGGTCAGTTGCCTGCTGGAGCACTGCGCTACTATAAAAACAGCATTACAAGAAGTTTTGCTTTCTCAGATGTTATGTGAGTGTGGTCCCTATTGCAAACAATTGTTCCACAAATGTACACACAGCCCTGTCTTTCAATTTCAAGCTGGTATGTGGGAAGCTAATCCACTGTTGTACAATAGATAAGCTCAAGGCTGAGGTCCCCACTGCAAACCAGACATAAAACTCTGTGACTATACTGGTGTCTGGTTATTCTACATTAAAATCATAGAGGAACTTGGATATAGCCACATAATACAGAGCGCCACAGAATACAGAGCATCATAATACCTACAGAATACAGAGTGTGTCATTTTTTTCAAGTAATTGAGCACCTAGAAAACATTTGCCCATTTCTTGAAGGTGCATACTGTAGCTAGGATCCTGTCAGTGATTTATGCTCGCATAACTATCTATTATGCAGGCATAGCACTTTCTCAAGCAGTGCACAGCCTCTGCAAGGGGAGGGAAGGCAGCAGTTAAAGCCATCTCCATCAAGAAAGGCAGCTGCTCTAACAGAAAATGGCTTTTGCTGTCATCTCACCCACTACTACATCAGCTATTTTTAATTTTTTTATTAATTATAAAAGAAAAAGAACAAAATAAAACATCACATGATTACCATAATCACTACATCAGCTATGGCCACTTTATTTCTACCATCACCTTAGTATGTTCCCCCTAACACCAGCATAGTTTCCCTGGGCAATAGTGTTATGGCCAGAGTATGCACACTCAAGTTTATAAGACTTATTTCATGGAGATACTCAGAATGTGTCTTTCCTGGTTGAGATTATGCATAAAGATAACATCAAATGCCAAAATTTGCATATTCAAGGATAAGTGATGTTTAGTGTTCACCTTTATTCACTGACAGTTGGGCAACTCCCATGTCAGATGGGTGATGAATCCACTCCAGGATTTAAAAGAGCTCTCCAAGATGCGGAACATAGTCCTAAACAGATTCAGTATCTTGGAGAGGTTCTTAAAAGCTGTCCAAAATGTGAACTGGATTCATTGTCCCATTGACATTGTTTATTTATTTATTTATTTGTGCTTTTGTTTAGGGCTTCAGTTTTTCCAGTTAATGGTTTGAACCATAGGATAGCTTTGTGTTTCCCAAATTAGGTATTTAAAATTTGAAGTACAATTCAGAAAACAATTACATGTAATTGAAATGAATTGGAACACTGGTACTTACTGTGAAGGTTCCTTTTCAGCAGTAGCGGTGAGGGAATCCTTATGCTGAGTTGCGCTTCTTCCACGCATTTCCAAGGCAGGGCTTCATCCAACTGTCACCTAGACAATTTATTGATGCCCTGTTTGAACCTAGTCTCCCTACTGGAAATCAGTGGAAGCTGTTCTTTAGCCCACCTAAAGGCAACTCTGGCAAACAAGGAGGTCACCAAGCAACTCTGATGGCAAGAGCAGCTGCCTCATGAGACCTGTGAAAGAAAGCCCCTGGCTGTTTATCCTCAGGATTTTTGGGGAGTGTTACATCTGTCTTTAGGAAAAGGAGTTCTCAAAAACAACCGCACTACAGGGCCACTAGTGAGGGGTAGCTTCAATTTCTCCATGACCTTATGAGGCAAGAAACAGAAATGCTTAAAAAGACAGGAACCTCCTTAGCCATGTCAGGGTGTGGCTACTCCCCTTCCATAACATCTGTAATTGCTGGAAAAGGTGCCACACAGGACTCTTGCTTAGCCTTAGATCTGATTTCTGACACTCCCTCTGAAGGACCAGCAGTAACCTGGCTGATAGAAGTCAAATTCAGAGTCTTCTCTACCTTTCTGAGAAGGATTGGAAACTCCTCGGATTCAAAAAGACAAATAGGAATGTGCTCAGGATTAAAATTCCCCTCATCTGGGGACCACTCACCCTCTTCCTTATCTGAACCAACAAGAGAGACTGAAGACTAAGAGTCCCTCATAGAAGAGACAGGCAACACCAGACTCTTCTTTTTTCTTAGACTTGTGAGAGGAAGAAACCATCACCAGAGCACCACCAGCCTGCTCTCCTGCTTTCCACAAACACAGATGAAGATTTAGAAGAATGCCATCTCTGAGAATGTTTTGCATGTTTCTGGCCACCAGACGGCCTTTGCTGTGCAGTTAGCTGATCATAAAATCATAGATTCATAGAATCATAGAGCTGGAAGAGACCACAATGGCCACTGAGTCCAACCCCTTGCCATGCAGGAACACACACTCAAAGCACCCCCAGCAAATGGCCATCCAGCCTCTGTTTAAAAACCTCCAAAGAAGGTGACTCCACCACACTCTGAGGCAGCATATTCCATTGTCAAATAGCTCTTACCATCTGGAAATTGTTCCTGATGTTTAGGTGAAGTTAGGCCAGTGTAGCTTTTGGTGCTTAAATCATTCACACCCAAAACAATTGCCATTTTTGGAGGCTTCTGTGATCGCTGTAGTTTCTCCCACTGCTCCCTGACCTCTGAGACCTCACCGCTTGGCATGCTATAAGTGAAATCTAGCGACAGAGCTCTGAGAACAAGGATGGTCCTTGATCATGAAGGGCGGGAGAGAAGTGGGAATGTTGCCAGTACTTACACAAGCGGCTGAAACTGTGCTATCAAGCGCTTGTGCCTGTTCTTTATCTTATACACTATTGTTCACTTACAACACCTCTGCAGTGAAAATTGGGTCTGGGTTCAAATCCCCATTAAGGGTAGGTTGGTTTCCCTCATAGCCATGTCTGGATCATTCCTCAGCCCCTACCCAGTCGCCCCTAGACTCCTTATCAGAGGAGAGATCAGGGCTGTGCAATCAATCCATCCATGGCACACTGTCTCTGTTAGGGTGGGGAAGCTAGGAACAAAATTAAATCCCCCAAAACCCAGCCAAAATTGGTCATGAAGGCTGGAGCAACACAAAGCCCTTTCCTGATCATTGAGAGGAAGGATGGAACTGGGGGAGGGGCTAACTCTCCCACTTAAGGCGGCTAAGATGATTGACATGTGAAAGAAGCCGTGCCATGGAAGTGTGTGGGAGGAGCAAGACCCAGGAAAAGGATTATTTCCCCACACTGCTGGAAAATCACAAAATTTTAAAATTAATCTAGGGTTTTCAGCATGCTTAGATGTATGGCAAAACCTATAATTAAATCCAACTGTTAAACTTAAACCCTTTGAATCAGAGAGTACCTGATAAGCCGTAGCATAATGATTCAGTGGTTTTATTCTACTTTGGACTGACAATTGAGTGGAGGCCTCTATCTTTTTTCTTACTCATCCTCAGTCCTTTGTCAACCACTTTGTGGGGTTTTATACATAAACACCTGAGCAAAATAAATAATAAATGCATAAATAGGTTTTAAAAAATGACCACTTCAGAGAAGAAGACTAGTTTGAAGCATTGCAGTCAGGAAGAATCTGAAGCAAGTGAGAAGCAAGAACAGTCAAAAGCTGTATAGGGCAAAAGTCTGACCACCCTCTTAGAAGAGTGATACCTACAGCAGAATCACTGACCACTTTCCTGGACCAAATGTCCCAAAGTCTTCTGAATTCTGCAACATTTCTACACTTGATCTTAGCCAAAAGGCTGAGAAGCGATGAATTCTGCAACATTTCAAAGATCCATTCTAACTTCAACAGTTCCTAAATGTGCCTAAAACCGATCTGCAGGCAGCTAAGATCAGGTATAGAGAATACCTTGTCTTAAACATTTTATTCATCATTCTGAAATAATTTTTCAAAATCCACCCCCACTTCTCCATTTCTTGGAAGTTTTCAAAGATTGGAAATAAGCTTTAAAAAATTCAACACCCCCTCCCCCCGTGATCATATCTCTGTGCTCTTCTATGCACTCTTTCCATTAAGACTCACCTGCTCTTTCATACAGACACTCCTGACCCAACCCTACTCATTCTCAAACTGATTACTTTGAAACATACAAGGAGGGAAAGCATACTAGTCCTGCTCTGCCTCTCATGTTTCTATCCCATTCAGGAGGACTGGAGGTTGACTTTTTGAAGAAGAGAGTCTTCTTGTGTATGAAGGCTCTCTGTGTAGTTTGGAATGCTGATTTTCCAGGTTTCTGAAACATATAGAAAACGTCATGTATAGCAGAAGCTCTCCTCTTCAGATCACCATCTCCATGTGTGTAAGATGGTGCAAGCTGGAATAGAACTAGCATACTCTGCCTGCTGTTGGGTACAGAATGCTTGTATGTAGCTCCAGAAACACGCTGTCATGCACATTTATTTCGTACATCCACCCACTCAAAACTCTTTCTCATACAAAACATTATCCTTTCATCACACATGCACTCTTTCACACATAATCTTTCTTTTTCACTCACACTCACAGTTCTCCTTTCTTCCGCTACTAACCCACCCCACCATGTTTCATCATCGTGTCTTGACCAGGGCTAGCTGCACTCCAAACCAGTTCACTGACTCATTCTCAGTACTCAACTCCTCTCTGTCATAGCCTCCCTGAGACCATATGCTCTAGCACAGTGGGTGTTCCCAACCAAACACAAGCTCAACATAAGCTTCCAAGCGGTTCAGCCAAGCAGATATCCCTAACTGAAAAGTCACAAGCTTATTTTCTGTCACGTTCACCAATCCCACACAATTGATTGCTGGTTCTGCCTCAAAACAAATTTTGAGTCATTGCATAAGAGTGCCTTGAAGCATGTAGTTCACTCATGATCAAAAGTTATGTTAGTCTTAATGGCTTGATATCCAATAAATTTGAAAGAGGATGCAAAACCTAGACCATAGCCTTGGCCTTTTTGATCTACAACTCCCAGAGTCCAGCCAGTATGGCCACTGGGAAATGATTCCCCCCAAAAGTAACTTTTCTAAGCTCCGACCAACACACAATCTTAATTCAGGCTAGCAATGAGTTTACATCTCACTGACCAATGTGCTATGTGTTGCTAGTTGTTATCATAAGAAATACTCACTTGATTTCAGTGGGCACATCAAAGACTATCCCAAACTTAAATGTTAAATTTATTAGTAAAGAAGTCCTTTGTACAATGCTTGTGCAAAAATTAAAACAAATCACTCCACAATCTTCACCACACAGGTCAGTACAAACCTCATTACAATGGAGAGTCATCAAAACTACATGCAGCCATGCATCATAAATCTGTGGCTTTGTTGTCAGTGCTACAAAACTGAGTTTGTGCATAACAGCTACAAGGCATGGGAGCTCATATTCTCCAAGAATGCATGATTTACAGAAGAGGAATCTGGCACTCACCTCGGACAACTCGGCAAACTGTACAACACACACACTCTGGAAAAGGAGTCACATATTAAAGAGCTGATCATGCTTTATGAAGGTGGGGTGGGGGAGTTTAAGTTAGAGAAGCAGTTCAGTATTCTCAGAGGAGGAACTGGAGGCTGGGAAATGGATAGTTCTGAACCAAAGTAAAAAGTCAATCTATGTTCCATTCATATATGCAGTCATATGTCAGTTAGATATATATGATTTGCCTTATTTAACAGGAGAGCAAATAATGAACTGCATCCAGAAGATGCTCTTTGTCAGAAGGAAAATAAAGAAGACAGGGTTTGAAAATAAGTAACACCATCACTTGTAATGTGTAACATTGGAGGTAAGGAGAGCATAAAGACATTCCTTTTGCAAATAAGGTAAATGGCATTACCATTTTTCAGGTAACTCATTTTTGTTATTTGGATATAACACTGTAGGCGGCATTTTGAGAGGATTTGCCTCCAAAATGTTGCCATTTTCTTTCTTTCATATAGGTCCTCCCCCCCCAAAATGGTGACAGGTAACAGAATGAGTAACAAAGCAAGCTAATAAATTTTTGTACATTGTTAACCACCTTATTTGGCACCTCTCTAACACATCATACAGCAAATCCTTTAAAGCACTTGTACAGTCTCATTAATCCTCCCAAGTTCAGATGGAACAGGTCAATTAGTATTACTTTTCCCATTTCACAATTAAACTTGAGAAGGAGCCACTCACTCCAAGCTACCCAAACAGTTCCTAACAGATCCAGACTTGTTCTCCTTTTCATCAGACAAGTTTGTCCAGAAACATATTCTGAATAAATGAATAAATGGTCCCATAATCTCTCACCAGGCTAGTTTATACTCTGATGGGAAGTGGAAACCAATAACATCCAAAGAGCTTCAAATTCCCTAGCCTTGTTGTGCAAGGTTCATTAAGGCTGCAGTCCTATACACACTTACCTGGAAGTAAGTCCTTTTGAACTCAGTGAGACTCAACTCAGAGTAGATATGAATAAGATTTCTGCCTTGGATTCTCTTTTACCACATTTTATAAATACATGTGTGCACAACACATCTGAAAAAATTATGCCTCCTTGTATAAATGGGCAGGCATTTACTCAGTATCTTCATAAAGGAATTTGTTAGTGATTTATCAGCTATCTTGATTGACAAAATAAAAAGAGGATCAGAAGAAAGGGGTCAAAGTTGAAATAAAATGTATCATTCAAAAATACACATCAACGATTAACACAACATGAATATTTTATCTGAACACTATAATTTACATTAATTCTCCAAATGAAGATATTAATCCTATTAGGTTGCACCATACCAACTACTGGTGTTTGATAATTACTTTTCAGGAATGGTTACTCACTGATCTCTGGATACAAAAGGCAGGAATTACTACCTGGAAACAATAATGAGCATGGGGGAGTCTCTGGAGCGAGGATGTCTCCAATGGAAATGCCCTGAAACCAATTTGCCTAGCTGACATTAGGGGGTCATACAGAGATGTCATCTTTTACTGGAAATACTACTAAGGCTATAAAGAAAATATATCAGGCTGGATCAAGATTTTGAGATTAGATCTACTGAAATCAATGGGATGTTAGTCCTATTGATTACAATGAGAACTAAGTGGAGCTTAGTCTGCATCCAGACCAACATTTCTCTGTGCCCGCTGAGCATGGTTTATTTAATTTATTTCATTTGTATCCTGCCTTGTGGCCCTTCTCTTCCCACTCCCACCCCACATTTTATTGTCATAGCAAGTAGGTAAAGTAGCTCAGGTACTAAGCAAGTAGGGTAGAACAGTAACTGCCTCAAAGTCTTCCTGAATTTCCCTATTCCTATATTAGTTTAAAAAGTGCAGGTCAATGTCGTATGGGATAATGCAGTGAAGAAGCTCCTGGTTAAGGATGTTTTTGCCTTGCTCATGCAAGTGAACAATGGCAATTGACTAAATCTAATGTTAGTCCCAAGTAGACTCACTGAAATCAACAGAATTTACATAAATGGTAACTAACATGGCACATTCATTTCTCAGAGTCTACTGTAGTGAGGACTGACATAGTTGAGAGTAGCCTGAAATGGGGTTCTTCCCAGGAACCCCTTATGTGCTTTGGCTTTAGTATCAAGGCTCTGAATCTAAGCATAACCTCAGAAACAGGAACTTGAGAGAAAAACAGGTGAAGGAGGAGGCTGCTTGAGGAAAAAGAGAGAGAAGACAGAGAAATGGGGCAAGAAAAAGCTGAAAATGGAACATTGCTCTGAAGAACCCGGACAATGCTTCCAGTCAGGAGGAGCCTCTAGCACCTGGGGCTTCAATGGTCAATGTAGTTTTGTGACCTGGCAACTCTTAAGGGACAGCAAGCCATGGAGACTTTGTGTAGACACAGAAATGCAACAACCAGCCAAATCTTCATGTTATTCTTGACTTATGAAGAATGTTACGAAGAACGTGAGCTAGGAGAGTCACTATTTTTATTTCTTTTTTATTTAAAATGATTCTTGGACACTCTTTAAGAGTGGAATCCCTCCGAACTTCACATGCACTATACAGGAGCATTTAACATGTCTCTCCTCATACAAGCTTATATGGTACAATATGCTGTTCAAACTGCGTTTGTGCAGTTTTCTTGCTGGAGAGAGTCTGTTTGTTCATGCAGACCAGGGTTCCCAGGTATCCTTTTTCATTGGAGATGTCCTCTATTTGGGGGCTTTATGGAACATTCTTAATTTCATATCCTTTATTTGTTGAGAGCTGGCACAAGCCATGTTCCCAAACAACCAACCTCCAAGCACTTGGTACACAGAAAAATGGCCTTATGTAGCAAACACTGGAGTCTTGACTGCTGGGACTGCAACTGGCATAGTGCTGCTTTTCTCTCTCTTCTGCAGCTGGCAAGTCAGAGCCGTCCCCAGTCATGCCTCGTGTGCTATTTTGCCAGTTGCCTGGTGATGTGAGAACAGAAAGAGTGGGCACTAGTTGCATTCGCAATAGATGGGACTCCCATCCCCTGGACCCCCATCTGAGGTCATTTTGCTCCATACCAAATGCTCTGGATTGGGCTGTTTTCAGCACTGCTGGCATCTGCTCTTCCCAGAACCAGAGCCAACTGTGCTCACAACAGATTGTCTCTGGAGCTTTTCCTGCTTTTAGCTCTAGAGGTCACTGACAGAGTAGTACATGAAGCAGGCCTATATACGGCAAGAACGTACATTACGATGTTTGAATGATGCTTTATTTTCATTTTTTAAGTACTCAGAGATCATGGCAGGAGCAAAAGCAAGACAAAATGGCTAAATCTGTGAATCAGCATTTGAATAACTGATAAACTTATACCTCCAGTGCTGGGGCGTGGGTGAGTGGGAAGCAGGGCTCATCCATAGAGGAGAGAAACAGTGGGTTTTGATTACAGGTATGTTTGAAATATGTACCCTGCATGTAGCAGCTCTGTATACTGAACAAACCATTTAAAGACTGCAAGACAGCTGCAGTGAGCCTAGTAAGCAAATTGCTGTGGTTCTGAATAGATTAACACAGAAGGGAGAGGGATGTGTGACAGTGACTTTTGACATCTGCTCTGGGAAATGAAATCCACCTTCGTCACTACTGCACAGTCTTTAGTACCACCAGCTTGTCTGCTCATAGTTCTCATATTTTGTAAACCATCTTTCTCATAATTTATAAAATTCCTAAAAATCCTAGATGTCAACAGAATAAATTTATTTCTGAAACTCAGCTACTTTTAGATTGTTAGCCACACTGGTTTTAACAACCAATATGACATTTATGTGGAGCGGTGACCAATGCCATTCACATTACAAAAATAAAACCACCTATTTCATTTATTTTGGCAGACAGCAGAAGCAAAGCTTATCACCAAATTTCCCAATTAATAATAATTGGAGTTCTTCAGTCATAATCTCTCTGGACAAGGACTACAATGTAACTTTGAAAGCAAAGATAAATAGATATAGATATAGATATAGATATAGATATAATTAAAATGCACATATATAGGAAATTTACCTGGTGTGACCCAGGTTGATATTGCTGATTTTGCTTGTGATCTGAATTAAACGTTTTTTTGTACAGTGCTTAAAAATTTTCACACTGCTGTACCCAAATCAGCAATTTCCCTCCCAAAGTGAAATTTGTCGATTGATTTCAAACCTGCAAGGAAATATCTGGGACGTCTAACTACATCTAAATATCACCTCTGGCCAAAACCAGGTTAAGTATAAAATCTAGAATTAAACATGCATAAATTCCATGTGTTTGTTCAGGAGGTTCCTGAAAATTGACCAAGCAGATCCAAAATGTTACCATAGTCTTTGCTCTTGTTCTCTTAAATAACACACCAAGTCACCAGATCAGACATGTGGATTCAGATAGCATAGCAGACAGACAGACTGATTTTTTTTCAATTATAGTATTGATATATAACATGATAGACCACTAGGTCCTCCAGGAAAAGTTATTATTTTTAAGTTTACTACATGTCTTTTATTATCAGAAGATATATGCCTAAAGTGGCACGTAGGGCAGAATCCAAAATACTGCATGGGATCCAGATTTGGCCAGGTTAGAGCATACCCACTCAAATCAATGAGATTTACTACAGTCGTGACGTACTTCAGTCCCATTGATTTCAATGGGTCTACTCTAAGCATGACTAAGGCCCTTTCAGCATCTTGCCTGCATCCTGCAACATCCTGGTGTGATCCTGGCAGTGCCATTGCCGGGATGAGAGAATGTCTTGAATGCTCCCCTCTACATCCAGCTGGCTGCTGGTGGATGGTAGTGGTCGGGACATGCTTCTTCCTTCTGTAGTGCAGCCCACCTCTTTCTGTTCTGCACTGAGGAAGGAAGCACCTAGATAGTGCTTCCACTCTTTTCGTACTGCCCCAACTGAGGTGATCATTGTGAAAAAGGGGCCTATTACCATTTTTTCCCCAGTAATAATGCAACGCGCAATCACGCCAGCTGGGGATGCAACAGGAGTAGGACCGCAATGACATCGTGTGGTAGCAGGTGTCCCAGACCACGTCCCCATGCCAGGATGGGGGCCATAGTGTGGAAATGGCCTAAAAGACTTCTCACATTAGGCAGGTTAAGCACAATTACTGCAGGATAATAGTGTCTTTGGTTGGGACTTATCACCTGACCCCACTTCTCTTCTGTTACTCTCTTCATGAGAGACTGTTTAGAAAGATTTTATTTTACAGACTTTTAAAAAGTCTGTTAATGACCTCCTTTGTAAAAGAAATGCTTTCAGTCTCTCACTGAAGAACAACAGACAAGGAATGAAGTCGTGGGATAAGGCTAAAGACACTATTATCCTGCTGTAATTATAATTTACCTGCCTTGTGATAAGCTCCTAAGTCTGCCTATAAACCTATGCTGTGGTAAGAAGATGCAAGGAAAGAGCTATTAACCAGTGATTTAATTACTAAAAGCATACCACACAGTGCTATTTTTATTTTTAAAAACAAAACAAAACCAATGATTAATTAAATTTAGCAGTTTACAGCATATTTAGTGTGTCCCTGGTCATACTCAGAGGCACACATATCTCCACATTGGCATGTTATGGAAATGTGGTTTGCAATGGATTATTAAATCAAGGTGGGTATTTGGCACTTTTCTTTCTCCTTCTCCTTTCCTCTCCCATGACCCAACCTAGTGCCTCTGTTGGAAAGAGAGGGAGAAACCTCCCACATAGTAAAGATCTAGCTCTATTTTTTGCCCGCTTCCCTTACTTGTTTCCAGTAGCATTTAGCAGGAGAGGAATCCAACAAGGAAGTAGGCAATTGACTGAAAGAGAGGTTATGAAACAGGGACTATAGAAATGAGTTTCATTGGTATCCCTAATCAGATATTCAAAAAGGAAGTAAATCAAAATATGAATAAGGGAGTGTATTAGCTTCCTCCCCTGGTTGCTGCTTCGAACAAATTAAAAAATGATGGTACTAAGGAGGAAGGCTTCTACATATGGAAGATCTCTATCTGAGCCAGAACCCTGGAAAGGCTGAGTGGAGACACTTCACTCAGGAAAGGAAAAATTAATAGCATGCAGCCATCCATGCTGACCTGAGCGTCCAATACTTTCTGATGCACTTTTGGATGTTTTTGACCGGCCCTCCTTGCTGCTTGATCGTGCCAAACCTGAAGGGGCAGGAGGAGGTGGTGGAGTCACTGTACTGCTGCCCTCTCCTCTAATTGTTGTGAGATCTTGCATGCTGAAGCTCCGAAGTCTCTCTGACAAAGCTCCTTGGCCCTGAGGAAACAGGTGGAGAGATGGGAAATGCCTTTTGAGGAATCAATTTATCATACTTTTAGATGTCTTCAGAAAGACAAGAAGGTGTTTAAAAGGCAGACCACTGATGCTGTAGTTCCTGTTGTTTTCTGAAATAAAACCTCAATGTCTACCCTAGAAGAGAATATATGCTACACACACACACGCACACACACATATGCAGGCATATGCGTGCGTGTGCACGCACGTGTGTGTGTGTATCTCTGCCTGTCTCAGAGCTACAGCTTAATTTATTTAAAGTATTTCTGTATCACCTCCTACCCCACAAGGGCTCTTGAGCTGATGAACAAACAAAATCCAATTAAAACAATATGAAGTAAAGATTTTAAAAATACATTAAAATACAATTCTAGAATCTAATTCTGAAACAGTTAAAACAGCACTTTCAAACACTGAATGCCATGCAGAACAGCACTATTTTGGCTGCCCACCAGAAACTTAAAAGAGATGAAGCCAACCTAATTTCTTTGGGTAGGGAGTTCCACAGTTGAGGTGCTGCTACAGAGAAAGCCCTGTTAAATTTATCCATTAACTTAACTTCACAAGGTGTCAGGACACACAACAGGGCCTCCTCTGAAGATCTCAAATTTCTGGCAGGTAAATAAGGGAGACCAACCTGGCCTCAAGTTGTTTAGGGCTTTGTAGGTCAACACTAGCACTCTGAATTGAGCTCAGAAGCAACTTGGAAGCCAGTGTAGTTCTTGCAAGACTGGTGTTATATGATCTGTAAAATGCACATCTGATACCAGCCTGGCTTTTTCCTAATGACTATCAATACTTTTGTCTTGTCTAGATTAAGCTTCAGTTTATTCACCCACACTCAATCCTTTACTGCATCCAAACAATGGTGCTACCATAGCCTCACTGGCATCAGTTGTAGAAGATAGATAGAGCTGGGTATCATCAGCACAGATTATCTCTGTACTATACTACTATACAATATAAGAAATACTGTATTCTTTATCTAACAATGCTAAATGTTATATATATATGCTATATATAACAGTATAATACTATACTACAGAAGGATACAAAATCTACTGTAATTTATATTCTAATGGCAGTTACAATTGTCTCTGTTTCCTGTTTTCCTTCACCCAGAATTTCAGGACTAAACTCATACAAAATGGTTTAACTTGTGCGTATGGAATTCACCCTATGCACCTGAGATGTGGTTATAAGGCAGCGTATATTTAATAATTAACATCTTGTTATCACAGTAGTTGTTTCCTCTCTTGGTTCAATTTACTTATATCCAGTATGTAAATCAATGAAACAGTTTCCTATTAAGACAAAGGTATCTTCCTAGGCTACTGGTCTAGTTGTGCTCCTTTTGTATTATTTTTCAAAATTAATATATCGATGAGAGTTTTGGATTTGACAAATAGTGAATATACACACTATCTTAAAACAGAACACACACATCAGTTGAATCATAAGAAGTTAAGCTCATGCAACATAACAAAGCAAATGTTTCTGTCCCATTTCTCCTCTTCTCAATTATTATAACTTGAGAGGTTAATCTTATATTTATCAAATTTTTTTAAATAACATTTTAAAAAATGATCAGCAGCAATGTTAAGTTTAGGTGAATCATATTGCTTTCACACCTCCAATTTTGTATAAATTTATTTCTTATTACTTTTTTCACACCTTGAACATAATGTTTCAATGCAAATATAAGGGTGGCGCTTCCCATTTAGCTAACCACTCTTTCATAGAAGTTAATGTTTGTAAGCGTAGCTGCAAAAATTCTACTACAGAATATGATAGTTGTTGACCATATTGCTGCACCATCCCTCTACATCATTCAGAAGGCAGAATACAGGATCTAATGGATGTTCACATTCTAATACTTTTGGCATTATCTACTGCTTGCCTTCTAGCATCTTCTTGCCATGGGACATATCCACCAAATATGATACATCATCAAGCAAATGCCTATTGATTTTATTTGAGTCGTGAACTGCCTAGTCTTCTGAAATGTACAAATGTACTTATCTAATGTACAATCCATGCTCTTTATTTCACAATTTTCCCCCACAAACCCATTTAAAAACACTGAGCAATTATTGTACTTACAGGGAGATCTCAACTAGAACTTAGGCAACTTGATGTTAAAATCCTGGAACATACATCTCAGGAATATATATTATCTGAGCAAACTAATCTGCATGAATCAAATTCAATTTGATTTTGAATTGTTAAGGAAAAATATTGAACTTTATAAGGATATATATACACATAAAAAGCAAACTGTAAATTTGGTCATATAAACTGTTGTTATAAGTACCATTTATACAATATAAAAACCCTAGGATATTATACACTACTTGCAATACATGAAAAATCATATATTATGTCATATATTGCCAAAATGTTGTTCACAAAAGTACACATATATTGTGTATGTGTATGTGCCTTCATGTCACCTCCAACTAATGATGATCCCATAAATTTCATTGGGTCTTCCTGGGCAAGGAACACTGAGGCCCTTTTCGCATGGGCTTTCTGTTGCGCGACAGCCCCGTGAGCCTCGCGGGAGTGGGAGCATCGCTCTGCATGACGCACTCCCACTTCCGCCGCGCTCACGGGGCTGCAGCGGCGCGATCGTGGGTTTTTTGATTTTCGCCTCAAAGCGAAAATCACCACACTCGCGCAACGCTCCTGGCGCCCACGCGCACTTACCTCCTGTGCGGAGCGTCGGGGAGGCGGCCGGGTAGCGCTTCCTTCCCTCCGCCCCTGCGGAAGGAAGGGGCGGGGCGCTAGCACGACGGACGCGACAGCCTCCTGCTTCGCGTGAGGGGGGGGACGGACGCAACAGCCTCCTCCTTCGCGCGAGTGGGGGGACGGACGCGACAGCCTCCTGCTTCGCACGAGCGGGGGGGGACGGACGTGACAGCCTCCTCCTTCGCCCGGGGGGAGGGCAGCTCGCGTGAGGCTGCCGCTTCCCCCTCCTTCCTTCGCCTGCGGAAGGAAGGAGGGGGAAATGGCAGCCTCCCGGAGGAGCATTCTCGCGTGAGCCGCCCTCCCCCGCTCGCGCGAGAAGCCTCAATGTGAAAAGGGCCTGAGAGATGGTTTTGCCATTTCCTTCCTCTGAAATATAGCTTACAGCACCTGGCATTCATTTGTAGCCTCTCATCCAAATATTAACCAGGGCTGGCCCTGCCCAGCTTCCAAGACAGACAGGATTTGGTATATTTAGGGTATGTAGGAACACATATACTCTACTTCTACATAATTGCCAACAGCTTAAGAGAAAAATATTTCATTTTATTATGATAATAAAGGAAATTTCCATTAATAAAAATCCAGCAATGGAGATACCTAATTTTAGCACTGACAAATAGTTGACTATAAAACAATGAAAAGTATGAAGAGTGTTCAGAAACTTCAGTTGACCCAAAGAGCTGCAGCCACATTGCTAAATGGGACTGGCTACAGGAAGCACAAAATTCCCTTGTTCCAAACAGTTCCACTGGTTGCCAGTTCATTTCTGGACACAATTCAAAGTGCTGGTTATGACCTACAAAGCGCTATATGCTTCAGAGTAAGGTTATCTAGAGGATCATATCTCTCCCATATGAACCTATTTATGTTCTGAGATCCTCCGTAGAGTGACTTCTCACTGCACCATTACTCTCTCCCATGTTCCCAACAGATGGAATTCAATCTGGTGGCAACATGGGAAAACGCTTTCTCGGTGGATGCTCTTAGGCTCTGGAATTCTTTTCTAGTACCCTTTCCGTAACTCACCTCTTTTCGGCGCTGGGGTGTGGTGCTCGCATGACCAGCCTCCGGAGAGAGGCTCTCGTTTCCCTGCTTCTTCAGCTCCGCATGAGCTTCCTGCTTGCGCAAGAGCCCTGCCTTTTCCTTTCACAGTGCAGCCTGGGACCTTCCCAGGCTGCACTGGACAGGAAGCGACCGGCCCAGCTCCTGAGGCTCTGCACGCAAGGTAAGTGTGTGAGGGGCCCTGGAGCAATGCACGGTGCGGCATTTTTGGCTTCAAGCCAAAATGAAAAATGCGTGAGCAGTCCCTGCCAGGCCCTGGAGCATCGCGCAAATGTGAGTGCATCGTGTGGACCGCTCCTCACATGTGTGCGACACTCAAGGGGCCCTTTTGCATCAAAAATGTTGTGGGAAAAGGGCCTAAGAGAGGTTAGAATGGCACCTTCCTTGCTATCTTTCTGCTAGCAGGTTAACCAATTTTTATTTGTCAGGCCTTTAAAAACTCAAAGGACTGGGAGCTGTAGAACTGTGCTACAATGCCTATATGTGTCTTATTATAAATTGCTATGTTTTTTAACTGGTTTTAATTTTATGGGTAGTTTAATGGTATCTTTAACATTGCAATTGGTATTTCTTTTACTGCTGTTAGCCACCTTGAGTTTCAGACTGGGAAAGAGGTGGGATATAAATAAATACATTAATAATAGTAATGATGATGATGTCACTACATCCATCTCCTAAGCAGTGCTACACAGAATGACCAGTAAATCCCAGTGAATTACTGACATTATTACTTCCCAAAAGTAACATAGCAGCTAGTAGCCCTGTTACTGTTTTAGGCCATTTCTGTACTACACCGTTATAATGCTATTGTTACATTTTCAACATCCTATGGAATCCTGGGGTTTGCAGTTTGCAGTAGGGAAGGGCATTTGGAATTCTGAACCAGAGAGCTCTTTGGCCTCAGTAAACTACAAACGTCAGAATTCCACAGGGTGCTGAAAGTGGAATAATCGCACTAGAAGAGTGTAGGGCGGAAATGGCCTCAGTGTAATGAGTACCATTCAAGTGTTACACTTGAAATTTGATTTTGAAGATACTGCAGGGGAATTTTTGTGCATATTTTAATTTTTCAAATTATTTTTCTAAACAAAAAAATAATTGGAGACTCTCCAAATGTCTGTTGGAAAATGACAAAAGAATGGCTTACAAATTACTATTTAAAACATTCTAAACTCTGTTCCATACGCTACGTCAAGCACACAAGGATTGTGAAGGGAGGGCTTCCTTACTGTGTCTAGTGATGGGGGCTATATCCACACTTGCATCTCCCAATACTGATGTCACTTTGTTAGGACAGCCCTCATCTGGCTTGAAAAAGAGTGCTGCCAATACTCTGGAATTCCTGCCCATGCAAAGCATTTCTTAAATGAGGTGTAGAATGATCAATTTTCCTGTCATTGTCAAAGCTCTACAAAATTAATTTCAGTACTGTATGCTAATATTTATATAGACCTTACTAGAACTTGAAAAGTTATTTTTTGGTCTACAACTACCAGAATCCTTCTGCCAGCAAAGACCATGCTGGCTAATGGATTATGGAAACTGTCATTCAAAAATGCAACTTTTCACCCTCTGGAACCCTACATTAAACAGTGTTTATTTCTCGTGGTGAAACCTAAGTAGATTTTGAAGCTGAATACACAAAAGCCTCTGAATAGAAACCAAACCAATATCAGTATTCCACAGGTTAGTCCCAATGGTAACTGCGGGTATTTCTTTTAGTGCTAAATACTAAACTATCAACCATGCTAGTCTTTTTTGAAATTATGATGGTTAGTGTAGGAGTTAACAGAAACAGCCACAGAGTTACCTGCCATTCTTTCAGGTCCAAATACAAGAGAAAATGAAGGAACTGGGTGATCTATCAGGTGAAAAAGAAATTCCATTGTGGCAACACATGAAAAAGACCAATGTGGAGTAAGTTCTACAACAGTTGTGATGTGGAATTTTGTTCCTTCACAACTCCACAATCTCTTATTACCCAAGCTGATTTGAATTATAAACCAAAACAACTGGAAGGCTGAAGATTCATCACCTATTTTACAGCAAGTATTGACGAAATTACAGCTGGACCTAGTGACTGAAGACTGAGTGTCAAATACATCTGTGCAAGGTCTTGACGCTTTCATTTCAAATAGAGTGAGAGTACAATGCAGTGAGAAGGTTGCACATGCAGCAACATGACATTTTTGTGGCTTACATGACAGCCAAATATCTTTAAGTCACTAGTACATTTGGAGTAATAGTGCAACTCAACACATTACACACATAGGATGTAAGGAGCTTCAAGAACCATTTGGCTTAATTTTGAAACCTTCAGCCATAAGAAACCACTACCTCATTTTATAATAAAAAATGAAGCAGGGAGAGTTTTGACAAAATGTCAAATGGTAAACACAAAATCTAATAATTCTTAGGTCCTACACCCAATATCACATTGTGTTCAGATCTGAAGTGATGCCTATAGAACTAATCCAACCTTATCAGTAGACTATGGAGAAATGCTTCCTCAGGTTTGCTTTCTAGAAGTATTTTTGTTTCTACAAAATGTACTCCAAATTGTGTAAAAAAAGAAAGAAATTTCTTTAATAGCTTTACTGTAATTTTTCAGAATAACCTGATTACATTTTAATTTCTTGAATCACACTGGAGCATAGTTCATTCATGTAAACTGATTCACTGCTTTTTACAATTTCTTAATTCTTTGTTACAATTTATTTGTTACAATGTATTTGTTAATTAATTAAATTAAATAAAATAAATTAAATTAAATAAAAAACTTCACTGAATTGTCAGCTGTTGGCATAAAGCAACGCTACCATTCAAAATGTCTCATTAGCTATGAACAACACTCAACTGTGATGTTAATGTGACCAACATATCCTGTGCTGTTGGTTACCTTAGAAGCTGCCATCACAGCAGCTGTGGCTGCAACATTTAGGCCCCGCTTCCCAAAGTGTACCAGGGCATCGTAGCTTCGATCTTTTGCTTGGACTAAGCAGTCATCTATTTCCTGTCACAAAAGGCAAAGCAAAATCCCAAATAAAACACAATTACTCTCAAAAGGAGATTTCCAGTTAGTGAACTGTTCCTTTCTTTGGCTTGTAATTAGCCAGAGGAAATTCATTTCTAAGTTTCTTCTGAGTATTTTTGCATTTCCTGATCTCAGGTACCTTAGGGGTTTTGTGTCAAACCAGTCTATAATCAAAGCCACTCTTGGATTAGGCCATCTAATGGCTGACTGTCTTAGGCACCATGATGGTGGATTTCGTAATGGGTTTAAGGGCTCAGTGTTTGTTGATTATACTTTCTGCAAAGAACTGGAGCAAAAACAAATGGCAGAAAATGTCTTTAAGTTTGCTTTGGTGCTAGGTACAAAAATTCATTCCCTGGAAACTGAATTTCTGTCACCTAGTCTTTAAAGTAGGTTTCTTTTCCTGTTTCATATTTGATGTTACTTGTTCTTGATAAAAAAATTAGTAGAACAGTATTTTAGCTTTGAAACAATAGCAGCAAGCACTATAAGCACTACAATTACTTTAAGCACAATGCAATAACGCTGCAAAACTGATTGGAGAGGCAGAAAGCATACTCTTCAGCCACTGCCCTATTTAACATAGAACCAGTCAAGCAGCCATACTTGCTGTTCAAATGCCTTCCCCACTGATGCATAAATTTGGGGAGTACAAATGTAGGAATTTGAACCCTCTCTCTTTCCATTTTCTGTTATTGAAATTATAATCTCTGTAAGAGGTATGGTGGGGAAGAGGTCACTCCCTTTTTTTCATGCATCTTTTGATGTTATTATATGGGCCTGAATTCTATTATTATGTCCCAGCTAGGATCAACTCATTGCATCAACAGTTAAATCTTATTGATTTTACTCTAGTTGGAACTGACAACAGGAGTTGGGCCTTTGACTTCCAGACACCATCTTCATGCAAAGATAGGTATGACATTTGATTTAAGAATGTCACAGTCAATTTTCACCCTGATACAGAGCCTTACACATGCAGGCTGCACTAGCAGCCTTGACAAAGCTTTGTAATGTTACTTTTTGGTCCACAACCCCCAGAATTTGTCCAGCCAGTATATCTGCTGGCTGGGGAATTCTGTGATCTATAGTTCATAAAAAGAACATTTCTAAACTTGGGACCTTTCACATCACAAGTTTGCCTGAAAACAAGACCCTTTGGCACCTGATTGTGACTCACAGGGCAAAAATAACCTTGGGTCAGGAAATATGTGGAGATGACTGTGGCCCTCTTCCACACACTAGGTTCTTGAGTGGTCTTCTGATAGCAATCCCAGCAGTGGCTCTGCCTGGAAGGGAGCACGATGGGAGCGCTCCCCTCTGCACCAGACTGGCTTCCTGAGGAAGGAAGCGCGACGGACATGCATCTTCCTTCCGCAGCACAGCTGGGTACAGGAAGTGCCACCATTGTGCTTCCAGGCCTTCCACAGGACAGGTAACTGTAGGATGGTGGTGCAATCACAGGTCATTGATGGGGAAACCCCATCAATGATTTAATCTGCAATTGCGTTGCATGGAGATGGAAGAGGAACGGGACTGCAACGACGTCATGCAGAAGCATCGTCGTAGTCCCGCTCCTTTCCTGTCCCTGTGCCCGGATGGGAGGCTACTGTGGAAAGGGCCTGTTAGTGTAGGTGACTTTTAGCCACAACAGTGAAATAGAATTTTGTTATTAAAAAGGACTCTGATTGTCCTTTGCTGATGACAAACAACAGGCAGGGAAAATCTTCTTTACAACTCTGTTTGTGAGCTTCCAGAAGCATCTGTCTGGCTGCTCTTCAAAACAGAGTAGATTCAGTTGAGCCTTTACCTCTGCAAGGCAGCCCACTTTTCTTTACAAGGAGTGCTTCAAAGTATCCCCTGCTTCTTCCAAGCTATGAGAACATCTAAAACTCTGGGCTTTTCTGCACTACCTGTTATAGGGCTATTATTCCACTTTCAACCTCTGATGGAATCCTGGGGTTTGCAGTTTAGACAGCAGCATTTAGAATTCTCAACCAGAGAGCTCTTTAGTCTCAGTAAACTACAAACCCCAGAATTCCACAGGAAGTTGAAAGTGGAATAATAGCACTGTAACAATGTAGTGCAGAAAGGCCCTCTGATAATTTCTATCGTTCTAGGCACATTTGGGCCATCATTTCCCAAATTACATTGACCTCATCCCAATAGGTGCAATTTTTCAGATCTTATATTCATAGTAATTTGTGAAAATTAGGTTTTTAAAATTTACTCAGTAGTTCTCAGCTATAGAAAAAAACAAAAACAAAAAATGAACTTAAAACCGACTGAAGAAAAATATGAATATTGTGAAATGAAAGCAAATAGTGAAAATAATGTATGATAAACAGTGCAGTCCTGTACATATCTATCTTAGGCCCTTTCCGTACCTTACCTTTTCATGGAGGTGGGGGGGCGGCGGTCGCGCGAGCAGCCTCTTGCGCGAGGTGCTCACTTTGTTTCTCTTTCCTTACTGCAGCTGGCTTGCCAGTCGCGCGAGCGCCATATGAACGCCCCGTCCCTTCCTACTGCAGCGCAACCTGGGAATTGCAGGCTAGTGCTGAGGCAGGAAGCACGACCGGCCTGGCTCCCGACGCAGTGCAGGGCAGGTAAGTGTGCGCAGGCCCCGGGAGCATTGTGCGACCGTGCACCATTTTCGGCTTGAAGCCAAAAATGAAAAGGTGTGTGCACGGTCCACTTTAGGTTCTTGAGAGTCACATAAATGGGTGTGTCATATGGACCGCTCCTCCCATTTACGCGATGCTCAAGGAGCCCTTTCGCTTTAGAAACATCGTGCGAAAAGGGCCTTAGATAGTGTTGCCAGAGGGCTCCTGTTATCCTGTTTGTGTAGAAGAGGGAATTTTGGCAAGTGTTGTTTGTCACACAACCAAGTAACAAGCAACACCTGATGAAATTGCCTCTTCTAAACAATCATTAGAAACTGTATAGGAACTGTCTCCATTTTTCACTCTGGCAGCATTCACCCTGAAGCAAATTCTGCTGAGTTCAATGGCGCTTACTCAAGATAAGTATGCATACAAGTGCAGCTTATATCATTTTAAGTTTCCTCTACAATAATCTTTGCTGATGTAACAAGAAACACTTGCAATTACCTTTTCTTTTGAAGACAGTGTTGGGTGTACGAATTTCCTATAAAGGAGGCTGGAGCCCTTTGTGTACGGAGACAACAACCAAGCTACAAAAGCTATTTTGAGTTCATAATAAAATGGAAACCTGCAGAAAAACAAAATGACATATTTACCTCTGACAGCAGTATAAAGGCATTCTCCTACAACTGAGAATTTCAGTTTCAATTATGTGTTTTTTCCACCTTTTAATTTTGGATGAAAATCTTGAACAACAGTTGTGTGTGACACAGATCACACACAAAAAAATAGAAGTATATTGCATTGCTTTTGAAAGATAGAGCAAAAGAGGAAGATTAACAAATCTTAGAAGGTCAAACCGCATCTAATAAAAAGCAAAGAACTGAATATTGGTGTCAGCCAGAAGCACTGCAAGCTTATGCTGAATGTTTGTGGAAGCTCTCAAGGAACAAACAAAATTGAAATGAGCAGAAAAGACCTATATGGAACGGTATTAAAGAGAAAACTTGACTGCTTTGGGTAAGAGCTTATTCCCTTCTATCTCAGACCACAGGATGATGCTTACTGATTATCTATTACAGAGAGTTGTCACATGGGACTCTCAAATTGGAGGAAGTCACGTAGATTGCTTAAACTTGTATATGTTTATCTGATAGGTAAGCAGGCTGGGGAGCCCATTTCCATGCACCTCCATATAAAGCTACAGCATCACATCATAAACAAAAATTAGATTTTGGAAAAACAACTTTTTGCATTAAATCTCTCAAAATATCGTTCCAGTGAATCCACTTGCCACGCTGACTGAGGGATGTTGGGAGTTGTGGTCCAAAAAGTAACATTTCCAAGCTCTTTTTTCCAAAGTATGTCAAACTGCACTGAGCTGTATCTTCTTCCCCTAGCCCTTCTGCTTCCTCTTGATAACAGATGAGCAGGAAGCTACAGTTTGTTCACCTTGGAGTTGCTGGACCAACTGTTTCCTCTGCTCCACCAATAAATTCACCCTTATCTGTCTCATAAGGAAAATGGTACAAAGAACTGACATAAATATGTATAGGCTAATAATTGCAAACAAGGCACACAGAGAGGAAAATTATACTGTTACTGATACATCTTTTTCATCTGCTTCCTTCTTAGAGATTCCTGTCCTTGTATTCTCTTCTACCGCACTTTCAGAGTTTTACATTGTACATGCCCTTCTCCTCAAAAACACTTCTTCAACAACTATACTAATTTATGTTTTTCCAGGGACCAGCCACATTACAAGGCAGCACAACTTTCAAAACTCACTCTCCAAGTGTGATTCATCTCTTTAATGGTTTTATTGTGCATTTTTGCAGGTCCACTGTGGCCATGGAGCTCTGATTCTGGTCACTCCACATGCTTACACCTATCCAGTTTGAACAATTGTGAGGCTCACCTTTCTTTCCTCTTTCTTTCTTTCTTTCTTTCTTTCTTTGGCCTTCCCAACTTCCCATGTTGTCACTGTTAGTACAGTCCACTCACTCACAACCACTCTCCACCCAACAAGTGAGCAAGTGAAGGACATGAAAGGAGCACTAAGCTCTGTCCAGCCACAACTCCAAGCCTGAATCATGATGGTTGTGGGTTTATTTGTAGTGGACTACTCTTCCCCACAAACTGGGCTACAGCTGTTTCAACAGCCCCTGCCCAGCAACGTTCATGCCCTAGTCACATTCAGAGCTGTGTTGGCAGCTGCAGGGATCTCACAGTAAGATGATCAGAAGCAACTGCAGACCATCCTCAGGCAATGTGAGTCAGATTGCTGCCCTATGCATTATGAGAATAAGAAAGAAAGAACATTTCTGTACTGCCCCTAAGCATCTATGTTTAGCTACCTTTGTCCTATTCCCATTCTCTCATGCCATCTTTCTTCTGTCCATGTATTGTCCTTGAGACTAAGCTCAGCCTCAGATAGAAGCAGATGTAATGCTATCAACATGTGGGGTACAACATTTTCATTTTGTCTTCAGAATACCTGGGAGCCCCTCGCACATAGCCACAGTTCACTTTGCTGACTGCTCACCAATACTAGTACTGAGAACAGACTGCAGCAGCTGGGTTCACAGATTTCCAGCACAGATTAAATACTTTGCAGCTGTTTTCCTCAGCACAGCATTTTCCATCCCGCTGACACTGTATTTCCTCCCCTAGCTCCACTGTGCCACCCAAATCAGGCATTTCCAACATGGGAAATGCCCAGTATCCACAAGTATTCTATGCACCTGGTGTTATTGAGCTTTCTTCCCTAATATGTATTTTCCTTGTTTCTGTTTTGTTGATGAACAAAAGAAGGAACTGTCTCATTTGGATACAAACCAGCAAAGAAAAATGTCTGTGAACGTCTCTGCTGTTGTGAAGAGTGCAAATATAATCCAGTACATCATCCATTTTACCTATAAAGAAAGCACAAATTGGTTATAAGTGAATCTTCAATTGCCTCTCAGTAGACTTGTCCAGAAGGGCAAACTCATCAAGAGATTGGTTGTATTTATTGTTATAGAGGTAGTGGTAATTTAGGTAAATTTCTCTCCTCGTGCACTCTTTTCAAGCAAATCACATCATCAGGTGCATCACTGTATTCCTCCTTTGAGTGAGTTTCTTTTTAATTCTCAGACATAACAGGAAAAAAAGTCTCCTATTCTTTCTTTTCTTTAAAAAAAATACTAGAGTTATAGTGCATCAGCACACCAGTGAAATGGCACTTTTGCACTAGAATGCTAACTCTAAGGGGGGAAAAATTAAAAGAAAGGAAGAAAAAACTACTCTTCAAACCATAAGATTCTCTCAGCAAATCATGCCATTTGGTTTGGGGGAGGGGGAAGTGCCCTAGTGCAGATCCAAGCAATTGCTACAACAGCCCCTGAAAGGACTGGAAGGAGTGGGTGTGGCAGAGGTAATAAAATCTGAAATCTGAAACTTCCTTTGCATGAGTTGTCAAATTCACAACATTCCTCAATTTTACCAATTCAATTTCTACTTCAGATAAGCAAATAACTTTTATTTTTTACAATAGAGCTTCCATGAATTAATCCTGGCCTAAATTCAGTTAACTAGTTCCAACTAGAATAGATTTACTGAAGCGACAGAATTTATGGAAAAACTGAGACTCACAACTGGATTTAGGGTCTTAATTATTAGTTGCTACTGTTAAATATTATTTAATTTTCCATTGTCTGCCTGTAAGACTTTTCATAAAATGCTTACTGTAAATATCTAATGCCTGCCAAGCACATTTGACCATATGGATCACTAAGGGAGACATTCTTGACCATTTTCGTAATTCAAGAGCTGTACAAGCATCTGGGACTATCTTTATATTTAGCCCAAGCAGATGGAAGAAGCAAAGGGTGCTTACTCTGCCTCTTTGGGCCCAAAGAGACAGCACAAATTTTAAGATGAAGAAGTTTATAGCTAATTCTCCTTTCCCTACAAGTTGCATACAGAGAGAGGTTCATGGTTATAGCTTTGATTTATGCCACAGGTGATCAAGTGCTCAGTACTGAATATTCTCTATGCACTGATATGCTGGAATGTGTCATACAACTCTAATTAACCCCACGCTTCTCCAGCAGTGGAACTATGCAGAAGTTACAAGGAGACGTCCTTACATTGCATAAGACCTTCTATTTATGTGTCTCTGAGTTGCGTGATCCCCTTCTGTACAGTACTGAGAATTTTTAGCTCTTATCAATTTCAGCTTGGCTATTCAGTATCCATCTGGCTTTGCCTTGTCAGTATCGCCATCAAGTTTGCAGGGACATCCTCTCTATGCGCTCTGTGTTATTATTTCAAGGTTATCAGCTCTGATTCGGAAGACACATAGGGCCTTTCCACACTACATTGTTAGCATGCTATTATTCCACTTTCAGCATCCTATAGAATCCTGGGATTTGCAGTTTAGGGAAGGGTATTTAGAATTCTCAGCCAGAGGGTTCTTTGGCTTCAGTAAACTACAAACCTCAGAATTCCACAGGATGCTGAAAGTGGAATAATAGCACTAGAAAAGTGTATGGTGGAAATGTTGCATTATGTGGATGCATAATGGACTCCTTGCTCCACAAATTTCTCACAGCTCTTGTGTGTGTGTGTGTGAGAACGCAAACTGTTACAAACTTGTTGTTATGGCTAGCCAGTTCCATGGGAAACTTTTCCTCAGCGTTATCAGCTTGTCCGGAACTGGCACACAGCTGCGCCATCATATGTGTTTTTGCTACATGACATGTTATGGCTATGAACTTGTTATTCACGCTTGTTGTCGTGAGGTGAAGGTGCCTAAAGCATGTTTACTGCATATCATATAAACCCCATGCCTTGTGTAAAAGTCTCTCTGTTCTTTTCTCTTTGCACTCTGTTGCTGATCTGCCATGATGTTGGGCAGAATAGATTTTGCTTCTGTAACTTAGGCTGTTTTGAAATTCTTTTTTACTAATAAACGTAGTCAATCTGCTAGTATGACCTTAGCAGTGTTTTGTTACTTGCTACGTGAAGCAGGCATGAAGTCTAAAGCAAGCAGGAGTTTTTATTTCTTTTTATCAGGAGGAGTTTCTCGACTCCTGTTTTGCAACATGGTAGCAGAGGATGGTTGCGAGCCATCGACCTTGTTCTGAGTCCTGCTTTAAGTTATGCCTGCTGAGGAGTGTTTTTGAATAAGTTTTTAGCTGGTTCTACCATGGCTCAACCAGTGCCTGGGGGTTTGCCCCTTGTGAAGCTCAACGGGTCAAACTACCTTGCATGGTCAGCGAGAATGGAAAAATATCTGCAGGCCGAGGGTCTGTGGGGAGCGTTTACTGATCCTGTTTCATTGCAAGGTACAGCAGCTCAGATTCAGGCTGCAACTAGACGAGCCATGTCTATGCTCTTTCTGGCTGTGGAAGATGACCAGCTCACGCACATCAGGGACCTTAATACTCCACGTCAAGGATGGGTCAAACTACGAGATATACATCTCAGTGAATCTGGAGCAGCAAAGTATGCTTTGTCTCATAGACTTTACAATACCAAATGGACCCCAGGCACCTCGATGAGGGAGCATTTGACAGTTTTTTCAGAGCTGTTTTCATCACTCCGAGAGAGAGGCAAGGTTTTGCCTGAGAGTGACAGGGTATTCTGTATTTTAAATTCCCTTGATGCTTCCTGGGAACTAGTCGTTTCTTCACTCCAGTCCGTGCCAGAAAGGGATTTGACTGTCTCCATGGTTTCTGCCCGGCTGATGGAGGAAGAAAGACAAGCGAGCCAGGAATGCGGTACCTCCCACACAGGCTTCAGCGGCAGAAGTCTGCTCCGGTAAGAAAAAATCTTCAGCTGCTGATCGCAGTGAGGAGGGGCTGGTGCATGCCCATGCTGTCCGGAGATGTTTTCGCTGTGGATCTGCTTCACACCTCAGGCGTGATTGCCCACTTCTGAAGCAAGGGGAGCAAAGTACCAGTAGAGCCGGTTTCCGAGGTTCCAGAAATAGAGGGAACAAGGCAGGTCGTGCCAGGGGACGGTTGCGTGTTGCTGTAGCTGTTTCTGAAGGTCCCCAAGATGCAGAAGTCCCAGACCCAGCCTGGCTCCTGGACAGCGGGTGTTCCCAGCATCTCGTCAATTCAAAAGACTTGTTCAGTGACTTAAATTCTGCCAGTGTTTCAAAGGTAATTTTGGCAGATGGGACAAATGCTGAGGTTTGTGGTGAAGGGATTGCCTATGTCCCAGCACTTGATATGTGTTTGAAAAATGTTTTGTATGTGCCCTCTCTTGATTTCTGTCTATTATCTGTGGGGCAGCTGACAGAATCTGGGTTTAAGGTTGAGTTCTGTGGAAAACAGGGCAAAGTGCTCAAAGATGGGGAGGTGTGTGCTGTGGCTACACGGGAAGAAAGGCTGTTCTTCCTTGAAACAAAACATACTGTGTGTAATGTGTATGCTAATACTCCACAACACCATGAATGCATTCATCTCATGCATCGTCGCATGGGGCATGCGAGTTTTCCAGTGTTAAAAAAGTTGGCAGGTTGCTGTAAAGGGTGTTCTTTGAAGTCTTGTAGTGTGTTCCTTGATTGTGCAATTTGCAAGCAAACCAAGTCCAAGCAGCTGCCAGCACCACGGGTTAGTTCCCGTGTGCCAACTGCTCCATTCCAGTTGGTTCATTGTGACATTGTAGGGCCCCTCAGTAAACAATCACTCGGAGGGGGTAGATATTTCTGTCTCTTCGTAGATGATTTTAGCAGGTACATTTTCTGCTATGTGTTGAAGCAAAAGTCTGATGTGTGTCAAGTCCTCAAGAATTGGTGTTCCCTGATTGAGAGGCAGTTTGGTTGCTCTCTTCAAAAGTTGCAAACTGATAGGGGAGCTGAATTCTTGTCAGAAAACATGCAACAGTGGTTCAAAAAGAAAGGGATCATTCACAGGACAACTGCCAGCTATTCTCCTCACCAAAATGGAGTGGCTGAGCGCAATGCAGGAGTTTTACAAACTCTGATGCACAGTCTGTTAACTGATGCAGATCTGCCTCTGAGTTTTTGGGGTGAAGCAGTTCTGACTGCCTGTTACATACACAATAGGCTCTGGAGTAGTGTAATCAATGCAACCCCCTATGAGTATTTGTATAATAAACAGCCTTCCATTGCTCACATGAAGGTGTTTGGGAGTTTTGCCTGGGTGCACATTCCCAAAAGCCAAAGAAAAAAAGGAGAGGCAAAATCCCAGCATCTGCGTTTTGTTGGTTATGAGAATTTTTGTAAAGGGTATCGCTTTCATGCTGGTGGTAATTCCTGTGTTGTGTCAAGAAATGCCTCCTTCGAGGAACACGCAAACTGGGCACGTGTTCAATCAGCGTCTGAAATTCTTCTTCCTGTGTCTAGCCAGCCTGCAGCGCAGCCAGTTCAACCCTCAGTCTCCACTCCCAGGCCCTCGAGGGTTAAAACAGAGGAGAGAGGCTTGCGAAGGGGGAGAGCTGTAAGCGATGTGGCTGAGTCTAGCACAGGGGAGGGAGAGCGAAAGTATTCAGTTAAAAGGTCACGTAGTGCTGAGGAGGGGGAAGGCACCTCACAGAGTCAACCCGTCCTCAGAAGATCAAAAAGAAAAACAAAAGGCATCCCCCCGCGTCGTTTCCCTGACGCTCAGGCAGTCCGTGTGTGTGCAGCTGTAGCTTCTGAACCGGAGAATTTTGCTTCTCTTGAAAGATTGCCTGAGCAACAAGCTCAGCCCTGGTGGGATGCCATGCAAAATGAGATGGATTCAATTGCTCAGCACAATGTGTATTCTCTGTGTAAATTACCCAAAGGTGTGAAACCAATTGACAGTAAATCGGTTTACAAGCTAAAGACCTCTGCTGATGGGCAAGTGAAACATAAAGCGCGTTTGGTCGCGCGTGGATTTTTACAAAGTGATGCCAGTTATGATGAAATCTACAGTCCCACAGCAAAACCGCAGTCTATTAGATTGGTTTTTTCCCTGGCAGCTCAAATGAATGCTGTGCTGACACACTTTGATATTACTACTGCCTATCTCAATGCTGATTTGGAAGAAGAGGTTTATATGCTCCAACCTGATGGGTTTGAAGTTGAAGGAAAAGAGTCTCATGTTTGGAAACTGAAACGTGCTCTTTATGGTCTGAAACAATCAGCCAGATGTTGGAATGTTTGTTTACACAATGCTCTGCAGGCGTGTGGTTTCAAACAAAGTGTTGCTGATCCCTGTGTATATGTCCGAGGGAAAGGGGAAAGTTTAGAAATTCTCCTTGCCTATGTGGATGATTTGTGTTTAGTTTCTGCTACACAAAATCAAGCACAAGTGTTTGAGAATGAACTGGGAAAAAAGTTCCAAGTCAAAAATCTGGGTCCAGTTCAAAACTTTCTGGGAATTGAAGTACAACAAGTCAAAAATGGTTTTCTGCTGTGTCAGAAACAAAAGATTGTGAAGTTGTTAGAAAAATGCAACATGACTGACTGCAAGGCTGTAAAAACGCCTATGGTACCTGGGTTTATGAAAAACATTGGTGATGAAATGTTTCCTGACATACATCTGTATCAATCTGTCATCGGGAGTCTCTTGTACTTAGCAAGTACCTGCCGCCCTGATATTGCTCTAAGTGTAAACATTTTGGGCAGAGCGTGTGCTAAGCCTACCCAGTATCATTGGCAAGGTGTGAAAAGAGTGCTTAGGTACCTGAAAGGTTCTTTGGAGTATTGTTTGTGTATTTTTCCCAAAGAACAGCCTACATTGGTGTGTTACTCTGATAGTGATTTTGCAGAAGATGTGTCAGATCGCAAGAGCACATCTGGTTATGTTATCATTTACAGTGGAGTGGTTATTGATTGGAAAACTAGGAAACAAACATGTTTATCTTTGTCAACAATGGAGGCTGAGTACGTGAGTTTGTCTACACTCTGTACTGAACTAGAGTGGTTCATACAGTTGTTAAAAGATTTGGAAATCCATATTCCACAATCAGTACAAATATATTGTGATTCACAAGCCTGTATTCACATGGCAAGTTCTGACAGAACTTCCTCTCGCTCAAAGCACATTGACATTAAGTTTCACAATGTAAAGTTGTTTTTGCGAGATGGGAAAGGATCTCTCACTTATGTGCCTTCAGAATGTAACTTAGCTGATGTGTTTACTAAACCACTATCTGCTGAGACATTTGGTCAGCTTGTGAGTAAACTGGGATTGACAAAGCTTCCAGTCCAAAGTGGCTAAATATGTGACTAAAATTTGTTCCACAAGGAGTAGGGGAGTGTTGCATTATGTGGATGCATAATGGACTCCTTGCTCCACAAATTTCTCACAGCTCTTGTGTGTGTGTGTGTGTGTGAGAACGCAAACTGTTACAAACTTGTTGTTATGGCTAGCCAGTTCCATGGGAAACTTTTCCTCAGCGTTATCAGCTTGTCCGGAACTGGCACACAGCTGCGCCATCATATGTGTTTTTGCTACATGACATGTTATGGCTATGAACTTGTTATTCACGCTTGTTGTCGTGAGGTGAAGGTGCCTAAAGCATGTTTACTGCATATCATATAAACCCCATGCCTTGTGTAAAAGTCTCTCTGTTCTTTTCTCTTTGCACTCTGTTGCTGATCTGCCATGATGTTGGGCAGAATAGATTTTGCTTCTGTAACTTAGGCTGTTTTGAAATTCTTTTTTACTAATAAACGTAGTCAATCTGCTAGTATGACCTTAGCAGTGTTTTGTTACTTGCTACGTGAAGCAGGCATGAAGTCTAAAGCAAGCAGGAGTTTTTATTTCTTTTTATCAGCAGGAGTTTCTCGACTCCTGTTTTGCAACAGGAAATGGCTTCAGTGTAATGAGTAACATTCAAGCATTACTCTTGAAATTTGATTTTGGGGATACTGCAGGGGAATTTTTATTCATATTTTAATTTTTTAAATTATTTTTCTAAACAAAAAACAACAATGTAGTGCAGAAAGGACCATAGTGTCATAGAATCATAGAGTTGGAAGAGACCCCAGGGGCCATTGAGTCCAACCCCCTGCTATGCAGGAACACCCATCAAGCATTCCCAACAGATGGCCATCAAGCCTCTGCTTAAAAACCTCCAAAGAAGGAGACACCACCACACTCTGAGGCAGCACGTTCCACTGCCGGACAGCTCTGACTGTCAGGAATTTCTTCCTGAGGTTCAAGTGGAATCTCCTTTCCTACAACTTGAATCCATTGCTCCTTGTCCTAGTCTCTGGAGCAGCAGAGAACAAGCCCACTCCCTCCTCAACCTGACATTCCTTCAAATATTTAAACATGGTTATCATGGCCCCTCTTAACCTTCTCTTCTGCAGACTAAACCTTCCCAGCTCCTTCAGCTGCTCCTCATTGGGCATGGCTTCCAGACCCTTCACCATTTTGGTCGCCCTCCTCTGGATATGTTCCAGCTTGTTGATATCCTTCTTGAACTGAGGTGCCCAGAACTGGTGTTCCAGTAACCAGTATTCCAAATGAGGCCTAATCAATGCAGAATAAAGTGGTACCATTACCTCCCTTGATCTAGACACCATACTCCTATTAATGGAACCAAGAATCACATTGGCTTTCTTGGCTGCCGCATCACACTGCTGACTCATGTTCAGCTTGTAATCTACCAAGACTCCTAGATCCCTTTCACATGTATTGCTATCCAGCCACGCATCCCTCATCCCACATTTGTGCATTCCATTTTTTCTGCCTAAGTGCAGGACTTTACATTTCTCTCTGTTGAAATTCATTTTGTTAGCTTTGGCCCAGCTCTCCAATCTGTCAAGGTCATTTTGAATTTTGATCCTGTCTTCTGGTGTATTAGCAACCCCTCCCAATTTGGTATCATCTGCAAATTTGATCAGTATGTGCTCTACTCCTTCATCCAAGTCATTGATGAAGATGTTGAATAGCACTGGGCCCAAGACAGAGCCCTGTGGCACCCCACTACTCACTTCTCTCCAGGATGAAAAGCAGCCATTGGTGAGCACCCTTTGGGTTTGGTCGATCAACCAATTGCAAATCCACCTAACAGTAGCACTGTCCAGCCTGCATTTTACTAGCTTCTTTGCAAGAATGTCATGGGGAACTTTGTCAAAGGCCTTACTGAGGTCAAGATAGGCTATGTCTACAGCATTCCCTTCATCTATCAAGCTTGTAACTCTATCATAAAAAGAGATAAGATTAGTCTGGCATGACTTATTTTTGAGAAATCCATGCTGGCTTTTAGTGATTACAGCATTGCTTTCTAAGTAATTACAAACTGACTGTTTAATGATCTGCTCTAGGATCTTTCTTGGTATTGATGTCAGGCTGACCAGGCAATAATTATTTAGGTCCTCTTTTTTGTGCTCTTCTTGAAGACAGCAACAACACTTGCCCTCCTCCAGTCTGCTGGGTCTTCTCCTGTTCTCCAAGAGTTCTGAAAGATTATTGCAAATGGTTCAGAAATGACTTCTGCCAGTTCTTTTAATATCCTTGGATGTAATTCATCTGGCCCTGGAGATTTGAATTCATCTAGTTTAGCCAGATACTCCTCTACTACTTCTCTACTTATTCTGTGCTGCACTTCCCTCACTTCCTCGCCTGTTCCGCACGCCCCAGGTTGGGTACTTCTATCCTTTTGGGAGAAAACAGAGGCAAAGAAGGAATTGAGTAGTTCTGCCTTCTCACTTCCCCCCGTTATTAATTGCTCATCTTCTCCAAGCAGTGTTCATAAACTATTATTTAAAATGTCACCTTGCATAGAAAGTAACTAGAAAATGAAATGTCTTCCTATTTAATGGCTGCTTCCTGCTTCAGAAGAAGGTTAAGAGGTGGCTATACCACCCTCACTGAAGCTGTGGTGTGCAGTAAAGAGGCAGAAATGCTGTGTTCACAGTTTTTTAAAAAACATTAATAGATATCTACAGATTATTAACTTTGTCCTTTTCAAGGGGACTGAAAGAAAGTGTTTAAAACCAGAACAGGAATATTTTATGCATCTGAGTGTTTTGGGTCATTACAAAATGGCTGTATACATTAGGTTGGGTCTGACCTTAGTCATGCTTAAAGCATACTATCAGTAAGATATAAACTTAGTCATGACCTACTAATTCCTTGATTTCAATGGCTCCGTTTGAAACATGACTGCATCTGATGCCACCCAATGGGCTCAATACTGATGTCACTATCAAGAAACCTTTCTACAATATATCCTGTGGATATATATATTTTAGTGTCAAGAGCATGCTCTTACTGTAATTTATTTTGTGGGATATAAAGTTTAATAAAGCAAGAAAAGAGAAACATGAGAAAATATACAATCAAAGGTATACCATCTAGGTATTCCGCTACTTTAAAAAATTGACTTTATGTAAGAAGTACCACATCCGGAATGTTAGGGGGAAAAATCCACTTTGAACATTTGCATGTTTTGTACCATATGTGTGTTTGAGTTATCCGTGAGTTAGCTAATACAGACACTACTCTTTAGAAAATTATTTTGTCAGATGCAGCACCTTCAAGGCACAATGTGGAAGATGTTATATTGACTATTTGGCACCAACAAAAATGCAGTTTAACGTCTGAAACTCTGAAGCATGCAAGTTCTTTTTTCTAAATTACTCAATAAAAATCATTAGATGGTATTTTGAAAGCGGAAGCTTAGGTTTACCTTAACAATCCTATGGCTGCTGCCATAGGACACTTCCAGAAATATTACTTACATATTCTTTAATATCCTTTGACTTTACAGCTTTATAAGAGTAATACGCAGGGTAAAGAGTGCCAAATATGAGCCTGGAAGAAAACAAAAACAAATGAAAATAGAATTTATTTTCTTTCATAGAAAAATGTCATTTACTGCACTAAATGATTCCTAACTCACCATCCTTGACATGCTTTGGGAGCACTGGACTGCAAATATCCAGTCTTGTTCTTAATGAAAGGCATAAGCATTCACAGGGGCCCATCCAGGCTAAGTTAGTTGCATTTAGTCCCTCAATGATATCAGCAAAACTTGATTAACTTGCTCCCCTGATTTCAACAGAGACCAATTTCAATTGACATAAATGAAATCCTAGGCACTCATTAATTTTTATAGATTCATTACATTTTTTATCTATCCCATATCCCATATTTGGATGGTGTAGAAAACAAACACAAAAAATATAATATAAAAACAAAAACTCTTTAGAAATTAACATCCCGGTTAATTGATCTAATCTTCCCACTATCCTGGGAACAAGACCCACTGAACTCAGTGGATTTTCCTTTTGAGCAACCATGCATTTGGATTATGCTGTTAGTTTGGCTCCAGCCTGTAAGTTGCTGCCTTAAAAGATACATACCCTGCCCAAAATACTGACAAGTAATAGAAAACAGATCACCTATAGGAATTACAATGAAGAGAGGATTGTAGAAGATGCTGCTTTATTAATCCCTGTAGCATCCTGCCATGGTGTGGGCATTCAACCCAAATTTCTTATTTCCATTTCTGTTAAAAGGGGAAGATGTTCTAACATGGCTTCTGAAGGCTTGCCAAGCAAGATAGTAAAATTCTTTTTTCCTTTTTCTTATTTTATATAAATTAATAAAATAATAAAAACATTTGAAAAATAATACAACATCTTGAAAATCAGTCTCAAGAGTATTTTTAAAATATGTCTTCTCTATCTCCATGGTCTCAGGGAAATTGCAGTCCTTGGTAACCATTTGAATGGTTAAAATATACTGATTTCCTACTTTCATTTCTAAAAAAAAAGTATAGCTGGACTCCCGTTGTGGCTTTAGATTGGCATAAATGCATTATTCGAGTCATTGTGCTTTCTCAGAGGTTGTACAAGTTGTTATACCTAATTTTCTTCCTGGAGGTCAAACAATATTGGATTCTACTGTTATCTAGTCATGGCTGATGGCTTCCGTGTCAAGGTAATGGTGAATCCAATCCAGGTTTTACTTCAGATTCTAAAGGAGCTATCCAAGGTATTGGACTCTAGCTCCAGAATAGGTTCAGCGCCTTGGATACTCTCTTAACTTTCAGATGAAAACCTGTAGTGAATTTATCACTCTACTGCACGGAAACCACCAGCTGTCACTAGTGTTACCAATATTGTTACCTAGAACCGTGTTTTATGCTGGGGATGTAGCAGAGGGGAAGTATGAATCAACTGCAGCAGCAGTGCAAATTATTAAAGCATAAAGTGGGTTGTGATATATGTGTATATGTTTCAAGAATGTTTCTAAGTTTTAGTTTCTCTTTCCCTCTAGAGGTCTACTTAAGTTCACATTTACATTATTCATGTTCAAGGAGCACTACAGGGGAGAAAAGAGCCAGGAAAAGAATGGAGGGTTTAATACTGCATAGAAAGACTGTCCAGACAGAGCTCTCTTCCCTGAGAACTAATACAGGGGCTGATACTCACATTTTCAGAGACTCAGTAGATTGTGTGTCCAGGTCTTTGTTGCTCTTTATTTACTACTTTCTTTATTTTTACTTTCTTTCTTTATCTACTAGAAGTGATATTATTGTACCTTTTTAAAAATTAGTGTGAAGCCAAGTAAAAAATGTGCAGTTCCAGAAGAGTACATATGTAATTCAAAAAACTAGTACAGGCATACCTCAGTTAACAAAGCCTCTGAGAAAGAAGCTTCTTTTATAAAATCTTTCTATTCCTGCCCAGCTGTTCCTTCTTCCTTGTCTTCTCTCCAGCTAAGTAGTTTTTACGGTATTGGCATTGGGAGAATGGTGAGGGAGAGCTATAGAAACATAAACTTTTGGTATTGGGTTGCAGAAGCATGTCTTTAATAAACAATGCAATAAAGCTTGAGCAGGGAAAGAGTAGGATTCTGCTCTAGCCAGTCCAACTGTAGCCATGTGTGCCTCCTTATAACAGGCAAGGTAAACAGCAGCTGCCTTTGGAATCCCTTTCTGAGCATGCTTGAACAGCAAAACAGAGAGAGAAGGGGAGAGCAGATAAGCCTCACCACCCTACATCTGCATGTTAAGATTGGTCACCAACATGGAAATTATTAGAAAGCCTGGTAAAAAGAGGGGGGAAAGTCATCCTTGGATACATTTTGGAAAAAGTCTTGAAGTTATCTCTTGAAGATCCCAAATGTTGCTATTGTTTTTATTGTTTTGTTATTTGTTTTTGTTATTGTTTTGTTACTGTCTTTGTCCCTGATTGTATATGTTGATGATTTATCCTTTGGTATAAAAAAGGGGTTTTTTAAATAAACATTATTATTATTACTACTACTACTGCTACATATACAATGCTTACCTGTCCTTGTTTCATTTTACAAGGGGATATTGTTAGTTTTTGATAAAAAGTTTGCTGAAACATGCTGAACTGCTTTTCCTTTTTTGTGGTGTAGGAACCTATCCTATTCTTTCCATGTTATTTCTCTGGTACCAAAGTTTCTGTTAAAGAAGTAATGTCCAGAAATACATCTACTTTTTTAACTGAGGTATACCTGTAATGCAAAAGTTCAATTATGTCAGCCAGTGTAAAAAGTGGCAAAGATGAAAAAGGAGGAGGAGGAGGAGGAGCAGCAGCAGCAGCAGGAGGGGAAGAAAGAGAGGAAGAAGAAGAAATTTTATTTGTTACCTGCCTCAGATGGAGTTAAAATAAAAGAAGAATTGTCATGTACTGGATAACCCACACTCCACAAAATGCATTCTGAGGTAGGCAGTAATTTATTTGTGAAAAGAACATGAGCAACACAGCATACTTCTACAGAAATTGCTAAGACTAAAGCATCCATGCAGTTTACAACTTTTATAGGTAAACTTTCCAAATTATAGTGTGCAAAGCAGTGACTGGGGAGGGCCATAAATCTATGCACCATACGACCTCCCCAACAATTCCCAGGTCCAACAATTCCCAGGCCCATGCCTGCTACAAACTCTCTCCCATCCTTGTGCGGTTTGGCCCAATCACAGATTTCCTGCCCCTTATCTCACAGATCCCAGTTCTCAAAACAGTGAGCCTCTCCAGTCTGCACTTTCATTTTTTGCATTTTCTCTCACCAGATACATTGTTGTAATAAGCAATTAAAAACAATAGATACTTTCTAACAATTCAGCATAAAAGCCTATAATGGCTACATTGTTGCAATGATCAATTATCAACAACTACTTTGTAACAACTAGACCAAAGCTTAACAATGATACATAGTAACTACTTGTTGAATACATTTGCCTCAATGCACATCCAGCAGACCATACACGTTTCCCATGGAAGGGACCTCGCAACTTGCCAATAATATGAAAAACAAAGGGAGAAGTCCAAGCTCATCTACAACCCTAGATCCTGATCATTTCACTTTTTCTTTCCCTGCAGACTCCACTGGCCGTCTCCAGAAAGTGTCAACCAGTGTTTGCAAGATAAAGGAAACTATTCTAAAAGAGAGAAACCTCTCTTCTAACAAGCCATGTTAAACTGCTGGTGTTATGATGATAAGGGCAATGATTGCAAAAAGCACCAAAGGTGACATTCTTAAACCCACTGTACCAGAGCTTGGAGGTAGCACATTGCCTGTAACCCATCACATTGAAAAAAAAAATCTGAAAAAGTAGGAAAATGACCTAATATTTGAAGGGAACTGTTCCTCAAAATGCCCATGAGCCCAATTACCTCTGGTAACAAGGAAAAGGTAACATGCGACTGTTACTTGCCATGTAAAAAAAGAGTTATCAGTTAAAGTGCTTTGAAACAAAGCATCATTAGACCTGTGTTGATCCAAAAATGTGACAGGTGAAAGGTTGATCCAAAAATGTGACAAGAAGAAATTGAAAAGTAGCTAGCAAATAACAAGCACATGCAGGTTTGCCGTTCTCTCTTACTATGCCTAAAATTTCCTGACAATGCCCCAAACTATCTTTCTTCTTTTGCTTTCCATTCGAAATAGCAGAGATATTTCTCAATGACAGACTGAGATCAATAATATACTGAAACTTAGTCCAAGAAATGGATATGCCGATAGGGGGTGAGGATCCTTATCTAGGTGTGAGGACTTGGAAAGGCAGCTATGAAGGAACTAGATGAGATCCTTGAGTGTAAAGATATATACTGAATCCTAAAGTAAGGATCACCCATACAGTCACATTTCTGATTTCTATGTATTGCTGTGAAAGCTGAACAGTGAAGAAAGCTGACAGGGAGAGAATCAATGCATTTTGAGTGAGGTTTTGGAGAAGAATTTTACAGATGCTGTGAGCTGCCAAAATGACTAACAAATGTGAAAGCCCACATGGTGTAGCAGTTTGAGTATTGGACAAGGACAATAGAAGACCAGGGTTCCCACTGGATGACCTTGGATAAGTCATAGTCTCTCAGCCTCAGAGGAAAGCAATGGCAAACCCCCTCTGAACAAATTATGCAAAGGAAATTCTGTGATAGGTTCATCATATGGCCATCATAGGTCAGAAATGATTTGAGGGTATACAGAAACAAGAGCAAATCAACTCTGAACACTCTAAAAGCTAAAATGACCAAACTGAGGCTCTAATATTTGGGGTACATTATTAGACAAATGACTCATTGGAAAAGATAATAATGCTTAGCAAAGTGGTGTAGCAGGTTGAGCGCTGCACTATAAGCCTGGAGAACAGGGTCTGAATCCCCACTCAACCATGGAAACCTGCTGTCTGACCTTGGGCAGGTCACACTCTCTCAGCCTCAGATGAAGGCAAAGACAAATTCCCTCTCACCAAATCTTGCCAAGAAAATCCCATGATAGGTTTGCTTTAGGGTCACCATAAGTCAGAAATTACTCAAAGGTGCACAACAACAACAAAATAGTCAACAGTAGGAAGGAGGGTGACAACACTACAAATGAACTGAATCAACCAAAGAAGCCACAGCCCTTTGCTTATGGGGCCTGAGCAGAGCTGTTGATGTCAGGATGTCTTGGAAGTTTCTCACCTATAGGGCACCATAAGTTGAAGCTAACCTGACAGCAATGAACAACACATTCCAATTACAAGAGCAAATATAGGTACTCTTTCAAGTGCAATAAGGTAATAAAATCTAAAAAACATATCTACAATACATAGGTATAGCAGTTTGGTAACACTTTTAATTCCTTTATCTCCACCCACTAGTATTCTGAGATTTAAAGTTTAGCATGGTAGAATTCTTTACCAGAGAATTTCATTGCCCGCCCCGAACTACTCTGGGTACTCTGTTCTATGGTCCAGTTATGTTGACTGGAGTAACTTTGGATTTGGCAAAGATCCCTGAGACACACCATTGCCAAGGTTGTGATGCCAGAGTGATGGCAAACGAGTAATGTTACACAGTGTATCCACATCACTAATACAACTTCACTGGAGCAAGTCCATAAAGCACTGTTGGAGGTACAACAGGGAAGAAGCAGGGTTCCCTCCCCGCATAGTCTAAATTCTCCTGGATCTTGCTCTTAGTATCTGTGCCAAATTTAACCCTGCAACAATCAAACAAGTAGTATAAACAATAAAACAGGAAATGTACCTACACAGTACATCTATGCAATGATAAAACAGGTAGAAAACAAACCCACTGAACACAAGAGAGGGAAAGCACAAACAGGAAAAGCAACCTGCCCTTCCTCCTTCCATTCCACCCTTAAAACTGCCATGATGGAACACAAGATTCTTTAGACTAACTCTGCAGCCAATTGCAGTACATCCAAGCAGTTCAAATACCTTTGCCAGAAAGCCCATTATTCAGATTAAAAAGTGCCTGGCATAATACTGTGGTTGCCTGGCCTCATATTGCGCACACAAAGGGGAACGTGAGTCTTGAGAACTACAGTTGAAAGACACTGCCTAAAAAGAGAGCACATCACACAAATAATCAAAATATATAACCGCAGATTACTGCTGACTGTCTGAATGCACCTTATATTCTTTACTGCATCATAGCTAAGTAAAATGCAAAAGTACAACACAGGCTTTACAAGCAGCAGCCATTCATGTAAATGCTCTGTCAACTCTCCATATGTTACAGTAAGTACAGCATATGTGTAAGGAGAGGGAAGTGAACAGTGGGAATGATGAACACTCTCCTACCTCTTTTCTCCATTATTTCCTATGTTTGGTAGTCGTGCAGCCCCAGAAAGGACTGAAACATGCCAAAGTAAGCCCAAAGAGTGCCTAAAAGGGAAAGAGAGCTCTGGGTCCTCTTTCTTCCTTTCCTCCACTTCTTTGCAGTCACACCAAGTGGACCCACTAAATGTATGCACTTAGAAAGCGCTCTGGAGCAGCTGAACCCCTGTTCTTTTGTCTTCCTTGTTTTCTATTTTATTGTTCATTCGCCACACTCATTCGAGTTATTTTTCTGAATGTATTTATTGGTTACATAATATCCTAACCTTCCTCCAATGAACACGAGGCAGTGTAAGTGGTTCTTCTCTTCCCCACTTTTTGGTTTTTCTAGAAAGGACTGAAAGATGTTCAGTTGGATGGCCAATGAGTATTAATGGGCATTCTGGTCTTCAACCAAAGGAGTACCTGTTATTCCCTATTTTGAGCACTGTCGTTTTGCTGAAAACTTTCTCTGAACATAGCCACACTTGGCCTAGTTATCCTGACAATGGAGTGTATTTTCATCTTCTTTTGGTTCTGACCCTTAAGAGTAAGCATAGCAGTGACAGCAGGGGAGAAGCCTGAGCTAGGTCCAGAAACCCACTAATGTAGACTACAGAGGTCACAAACCCAGGTCTTGACACTAAGCCTTAACCCAACAACTGGATTCCACTGAGGAGCTGCAGTTTAACCACAGTCTCATATTGTCAATCTAAGGAATATCTGGGGAAGAAAATAAAAATGCTAGGGAGTGCTATACTCCAAGGCACAGTGCTATACTCCGAGGCTTTCCATTTCTCAGGAAGGTAGAGGATGGGGGTGGGAGAGACAATGTTTTCCTGAGGATTATTTAAGGAACTAGTGGAATGTGGGACCCCATTAGAACAAGTTGTGTATTCCCTGTGATCTGTCCAGGGTCCTGAAGGACCTGCTAGTGACTATTCTTGCTCTTTGAACCACGTTCCTGATCTCGGATGGAATGCACAGCCTCAGTCTATGTATTAGTTTCTCTTGCCATCAGCTAGAGTGCTTGCTGAACCTGCTTCCCCCTAACCCTTCCACAAGCTGAGGCTCAACAGAGTGAGCCCCAATCTTGTACAATGAGCAAACACTTTTGTTGTCTTTCACAGGGCTCTGAAGAAAATATGCTAGCTAAGATTGATTAGTAGTTCCTAGTTTCTTGTGTGTGTTCAAAAGAGATCTGAACAAGAAGCCCTAACGAAGAACTTAAGTTTATATATCTCTGCACCACAAAATAAGCTTCAGACTACCGAGCATTGTGTATCTCCATAACTAAGAGGTCCATGCTGTTCAAAATAGCTAAGCATTCTTTCTAATCAAAACTATTCTGACCCAGAAAACACTCACAGAGGTAGCCCTATTCAAGCATTACAAAGCTCTGGTGTACCTGGGAACTCTAAACAATCATAGTTCCCAGTTGTGCAGACATTGGTAATAGTGTTCAACCACTTCTTGTTGCAGCCTCCCTTCAGAACCTTCCTGGTCAACACAGGGTGGTCATGAACAGAAGAGTTGTGGCCCAAGCTTATATTTCTGTGTCCCCTCCATAGTTGAAAATTCATAAATGCCCTGAAGAGGGCTTAAAAAACTGAATGGTTTACCTTAACCTAATTTTAGGACATCTCAAGTCATATATCCAGAATTGTAGGACTTTGTTTTCCTGAGATGTTGTAGTATGTCTAGTCCTATTCTTTATTTTGAAATGAGATATTGTTGGGCACAGTACCCTATATGCCAATAATAACACATATAAGCTGAATTGAATAAAGACCTGCATGGGTGTGCCCCACAATAAGCTTTGAACCTGCAGATTGTATATCCTGGAGAGTGGCTCATGTCTTACGATGGCTTGTAAGCCAGCTCATGGAGACTAGCCCTTTTAACAGATTGTCATGAAATGTATGTAGACAGATTGGGGGGGGACTCAGATTTTTCTTAATTTTGGATTTTGTGGGATCAGTAGGGTTTTTAAAAAGCACATGTCAGAACACACTTACTAGTCTTTATGATGCCATGATTTAAAAAAATGCTGCAGACCTTCTGGAATTTCTCTGTTGCATTTTGGAACAACAAGTGCTATTAAGGTTCAGCGTGCCTATTCTCTCCCCCCACTCCCATTATTTTCAGACTAGATGCATGCCACACTTTTATTTCTTAATTTTTTTTTAAGTGTATAGAAAAGAAATGAACTAGGGTTATTGTATTTCTTACAATGTATGTATTTCTGATCTTCTTCAGGTATCCTGTTTGATATTATACTTTAATTATTATTATTTTTTTGTGAAATAGAGAATTTCAGTCTTAAATAAAATAAAGGGAATATCCTGAGAGTTCCAGTTATGGGATTCCAGTGTAACATGTGGTTTGACCCTTAGAAACACACATAAACAAAATAGAGAGTACTCTTTCTGCTTCTCCCATTGGAAATAGTCCAGGGCCTTGCCATGTATAGCTATGTTCTGCAAGCCCTGTAAATTTGGCTGCCTCTGTAATGCCAAGTTAGTTTCTGTTGTTAGGATAAACGAAGGACACAAATGTCAAACGCTGAAGTCTGTTTTGTAGGAAACAAGGAATATGAGATAGCAAGCAAGAAAAAAAAACAAATGGAAAAAAGTGTGGCTGAATTGTAACTAAAGCCTCATAGACTGAGAGATTGGATGTAGTTGTTCCTCTGGTGCAAACATGGTCAAACTTTTTAGAAACCTCATTTCCTGTTTGGGGAGATAGTTCACCAGTAAACTTTTTGGGTGAATACTTCACTTTTAAATATTGCTCAGGATTCTTTATCAATTTGTGCCATACTACAAAGGTTCCGTGTGTCTTTAGTGAGATGAATAGCACCCAAATGTTTTTATTTTATGTTGGTCCAAAATGATGACCACTCCCCAGTGTGTTTTGGCAACAGTTAATAACAGTTTGATCCCTAGCTTTATAAACAACCAGGGTTTTAAATGGTGAAGAGGGGTGAAGAGGGGTGTCATCCTTTTTTTGCACTTGTACCACATTGATTCTATGACAGAGATAGTTAGAAGTCCATATTGTAGTAATATCTTTATCATCCTCCCAATGCCAATGCTATGTAAAATGCTATTTATTTATTTCCAGCTAGAAAGATAAAAAGGAGGAAAGGGATTTGTGTGGGTATAAAAAGAATTTGTAAAAAGAAGCTTTTTAGTCAAAGGATTTGTTAACTGAGGAATGCCTCTACTTTAGAGGCAGAATTCTGTGGTAGAAAGAAACTATCAGTGTCATATTCCAGGTTATACACTCATGTATAGCTTTCTGACATCATTTTTTTAATTGAAAAGCAAGACATAGATATTTGGAAGGTTGAGCAGAGAGTGGGTCAGGAAAAGGCTACTTAATTTTTTTCTCCCAATCCATTTTTCCTCCTAATACCATCACCTACAGCAGGACTGAAATGCTACTGTCTCTTTGCAGCCCCTCCTATTAACTGATTGTCAATCTAAGGGGGATGCAAGCTAGCAGTACAATCTAGGCCAGACACGGACCAGGTAAAAAAGGCAAGTGTAGTAATTCCAGAAAGTCACCAGGTCATGCTTCCGAAGAAACAAACGTTCAAAGTTCAGAGGCAGGCAGCATAATAATCCACGATTGACAAAGCACGTATTAGATTCCAAAAAAGATAGCAATACAGAACCAGAGTACAGATGCATAACAAGGCAAGACAGAGCTCTTGCTGAGACTGAAGAGCAAATTCTGAAGTGATTGGACAGTATATTCAGTCAGGGACAGTACTGCTGCCTAGAGGGTGCCTCAGGAGAGCCATGTTCTCAGTCTGCTGTGTTTATGATAGACACAAGAGTGAGGGCAGTACAGGAAGTAAGGCATTTTAATTCCATTAAATTCATCTACCATCAGGTTACAGTGGGGAAAGACTAGGGAAGGAATAATCCTTGTTAATGAGAAGAAGCCAGGTCCAGCAGATTCCTCCCACCACCAACTGTCCACCTGGCAGCAGCCATTCTTATCAGGCTGAAGTGAGTCAGCAAAAGGATGCAGGGACCGTGCTGTGCCATCTGGTCTGCTGAGAGGTCAACACTTTTTGGCTTCTCCTCTGCTTGAATTGTTTCAGTTTCACTTAGTTGCTAAGAAACACAGACTGCCTGTGAACAAAATAGAGGGTTAGCCCCTAAATGTGGGGGTGAGTCCACTCAGTCCATAAATTATAGGAATGTTGTAACAAAGTAACTAGTAATAAAAAAAAACTAGTGCAAGTATTTGCTTTTCCCCCTCTCCTCCTTCTAAATCGTTTGTCCTTTTGTGTCATTTGTAAAAACAGGGTAAGAACATTCAAGCATGGATTCTGTCTGATTTTTTTTTTAAAGTTCCTAAATTTCTTTCATAAAGCCAAGAACAGATTTTACAAACAGGACAGTCAAAATAGTTTGGATGAATAAAAGATATATGAGCTGGCTAATATGTAAATGCTTCAGGTAAACATAATGCTAAGCTACATAAATACCCAGAAAGGACTAGATCCTGTCTTATCTTAGAAGCTAAGCATGGTCAGGCCTGGTTAGTACTCAGATGGGAGACAGCCAAGGAATACCAAGTGCTGTAGGCTGTATTTCACAAGGCAATGGCAAATCATTTCTGAGTATTCCTTTCCTTGGAAACCCTAAGAAATTCATGGGATTGGCATGACTTGAAAGTGACTTGAAAGCATACACTTTAAACAATGTGTTGCAGATATTTTCCTCTCACCCACTTCTGCCCATTCCTCCTTCTTTCCCACTGCCCACCCCAACTGTCCCAGCCTCCCCCCACAGCATTCTCTCTAGTTCTCCCCATCTGACCACTCCCGCACCAGGTTTGCTTCTGTGCCTTTTAGATAATAAGCCTGAAAGCATGGACAGTCTCATTAGTTATCTTTGTAAGACACTCTTCTTAAGGGTGAGGTAAAAGCACTTAAACTGAATAAATACACAGATAAAGTCTAGCTTCTGGGAGTCCTTCTCTCCCCCCTCCACTCTTCTACACACAACACATACACAAACCAGCCACTATGCCAGTCTTGTGCCAGGTCAGAGGTGACATGGGCATCCCAAATCCATCCCCTTGATACAAGGCATAGGAACATAGCAAGTAAACACACAGCACCCAAAGCATGGGCACTCCCCAATTATTGCATTTTATTCTATGGATTATGAAATGATATCACAGTACATGGCAACATGGAGTGAACACATATACACACACAGAGGACAGCAGAAAATCAGAATCGATTAATACATGTATGGTAAACTGAACACTACAGATTGGTTTCTAAACCTTTTCCATTTCCTGTCTTCTCCATCTTAACCATTGACAGCCTTCCAATGTATGGTTTTATTACATGAGGTAGCAAATCACAATTACAGCAGGCTAACAGCATCTTTGGCTGGGACTTATTACACGTTGTTCCTCTTCTGTTATTCTCCTGATGGGAGAAAGTCCACAGATTCCAGTCCTGACTATTAGTCCAAAGAGGTATGTCTCCCCGCTACACACACAGCTTGGAATTACAAATACTAAGATATGGTTCACAATTAGCCTGGATGATGATAAATTGAATCAGTCCTCTTCACAAACTTGAATTCAAGAACCGTGTAGTTTTATTGTCATGTCTTTCACATGACTGGTGACCTTAAAACACTATGCTTTCTTCCTTTAAACACAAAGGCATGTTTATGTAAATGCAGGCTCAGGAACATAAAGAGAGCTCCTTCGTTCCCATTGTGTCATGGAATCTTCAGCAATATACACAACATTCTTCAGTGTCTGCCAAATAAGAAAGCAGCAAAGCTACTGCCCTGCAATCTTGTGAAGAAAGACCAGCCAACAGATCCTGAAAAGTAGTTAATAAGAAAGAAGCGGTGGGCAACATTAAATTCCAAATAAAGATGCCATAAGAGGATTTCCAGTTTGGATCACTTAGCTTACAATTAATTCTTGCCTTGTAACAATACTTGTGGGACCTGATTTACTCATTTGAAAAAAAAAATCTATTTCACAGATTTTCCAATGACATCACAATTCACTTGAGATTTGCTTTTCTGGTTGCCATGGTGGAACCTCCTGGTACGAGCCTCTGAGAGCCTCATAAGATAAAATCATTGTTGGTATAAAATATTCTTCATACATTTTCTGGCAAGCAGTTATGTTTCCACAAAACCAGCACAGAGATATCATGCCTAGAAATTTCTCATTAAACAAGCAGAAATGCTGCTGAAATATTTTTATCCTACCAGCTTATGTTCTGGAGGGCATGTGCTGTTCATAACTGTTAGCAGCAGCCACAGCCAAGTCATACCCCTGCTAGGAGTCCCAGTTTCCCATTAGCAGTAACACTTAATATAAAACTGTACAGAATTACTCAGCAAAGGCTGCTTTTGGTGTGGCGATTTATCAAAAATGCAGCTTGCATTAGGAAAATACAGAAATTCCTCATCTAGCTCCTCTTTTTAATGCATCTGAAACAGGAATCCTCATACCCTCCATTTTGTTGCACGTGTGGTGTATTCTTGTTTATTGTTGCCACTACTAATCTCCTCTTGTCTGAAGATATCTGAAGTGTGTGAAGTGGAAATTCCTGCATTCTGTTGGAGGTGCAATCTGGCTTTCTCTGCCTGCTGAGTACCAAACATTAGTGTCTAGTTACTAATGCATCTACTAGCTTTCAAGTATCCACAACAATTTGGACAAGTGTAGAAGCTAATAAGCCAGAGCTTGGAATGCTGCTTTAAAAAAAATAACTAGTTACTTGATACATTTCTCTGATCCCCAACAGATTATTGTTACCATTACTGTGGTCTAGGAAGGTGACTTGTGGACTTACTTGTTACAAATGAGTTGTTATTAATGTTAGTATTTTGCCTTTGAAAAAAACAGGCAAATGCTCTCTGAGTCACCCAAGTGGCCAGTTCAGATGCTGCACCTTGGAAATATTGAGAAAATGCAAAGTCATCCTTCCCTAGTGTTTTCTTCCCAGGCAGATGGCTTGGATACAACCCTATAACATATCCCAAATGGAGATGGGATGGAATTGCCACATTAGTTTGACAAAGGGTGAAAAAAAAACCCTCAATAATATTTTTGGGGTACGTGCGCAGAAGCAGCCACTCCCTCAATCAATCTTTCTCCTCATCTTGCTTTTCTCTCCCACAACTACATGCTTTAAACATCATGCCTGGCCTCAGATACACAGAGAAATATCTTCTGCTACATTATCTCTCACAGCTCACATCATTCCAGCCACTACAAATGTACACCATGTGCAGAAGAACAGCCAGCCCAACAAGGCAGCCCTCTCCCACCCCAACCCCACCTCCCCAGCCCTCTCTCAAACCCACATCCCACTCCCCTATAAGAAAAAGTCTCTCTTTCCTTTTTTCAGGCAGCAGGAGCAGCAGTCTCCCTCATTTGGGCAGAATGGAGGAAAGCAGAAAAGAAAGATGAACCTTTCAGAAGGATTTTTATTTAATCACTAGCTAACTTGAGTCTCTAGAGCACTTTGTGTTTTCACTGAGTCTTTTTCAGTGAGTCTCCACCTATTTTTTGCTGTGGCTGTCCCCTTCTGCTCTTACTAGCTGTACTCCACAAAGGGAAAAGAGGAGGCAGCCACTCAAGTACTCCTTCTTCCACCCCCTCATTGCTCAGACTGGGTCCGAATACACCCAGGAATGGGTAACAGGTAGTTAAGGACAGCTCTGACATGCAATAAAGTAATACTGTTCCAATGAAACAAAACAAAACAACCCCTCTCTGCCAACAGCTAGAAACTTTTTTAAAAGACAAGTTACTTCTTTGAAAGACAAGTTACTGCTATTAGCAAGTACATAAATTGTACAACAAGGCTCTGGCAAGAGGGAAGAAGAGTAGACCTCTGCTGTTCAGTTCTGAAAAATATTTGGGCAGATGAGCATGCCTGCCCTGGAGTTGCGGCCTCCAGAGAATTATTAATAAGTAATGTTACGGTATTAAAGATCAGTCAGCCAAATTAACTAGCCCCTTGATCAAAATTATGGCCCTCACTAATTGGGGCAGTGATTGTAATGTAACTGTGATTAAGCTGTAATGGATTCCTCCAAAAGAATAAAAGGTTGGGGGGAGGAAGGAAGGGCAAACATTAATGTTTTTTCTAATTCAGGCTTTGTTTCCTGAGGAAAAAATGTTAGTTCTGTTTCCAAACATTTACATTTTTTCTTGCCAATACAGTCCCACTATCTTTGGCTTGAGAGAGTAGCATGTGACACCCCTGTAGTGTACCTTTGTTGTCACGGGAGGTGGAGCTCAGGTTGATTTGGATATTCAACCAAATATCCTACATACAAAACATCCCTTCATTAGCAACAAGGTTGTACTTGCTATTCCACTTGCTCCTCCAACCTCCTCCAGACCCAAATCCTACATTCAACCACATGAAGAAACCTTGTTCACCATTTACATGAATCTAGATACAGTGCACTTTTAAATGATGCAACAAATAAAATAAAACACAAATTTTTCACATAAAAAGAAATGCAAGTTATAAAAGCCTCCTGTTTTTGCTGATTTGTTTAGTGTTTATCTGCTGCATAACCACATTTAACTCACATGTTCCTTTGTAAACCAGTGTGGGCAGTCACAACCAGCTATTCTTAAGAGGTTTGGTTTCCATTTCATCTTTTGTTTTAGCACTGGAATAGAAAGATTCCAATAATGCTATTTTATTTTGCTTTCTAAAAGTTTATGTGAATATGTGTTAATTTGTCATGCATCACTTCTTGGAGAGATAACTTTACAAAACAGAAAAAAATAATATTTTTTTAAACCTGAAATTGTTTTTTACCACAAGTTCTAGACCTAATTGGACGTGCAAAACTAAGTTTTGAAAAAGTAATAAGCTGTTAAATGAATATGCAAAAGCATGCAATACAAACCAATTGATTGTTTGACTCAAATTCTCATGATTCAATTTCATTAATCACATTGCAACATTAATAAAAAGTAAAATAGGTAAAATAAAGTTAATGTAAAGAATTATAAAGAAATTTGTGTATGGTAAAGAATTCTGTCCATTTTAGATAGAAATTACAACAAATTACAACATAAATATTTGGAGCCTATACAAGCACAGCCTTCATGGCAGTTAGAGATATAATTTTTTTCATTTATTTTGATTGCACATATACGAACAAATAATTTTGAAAGTGTTCTCCTTGTGGGGCCAGATTATGAGAATTTTTGTACATTTTGCAATTATTATTTGTACTTTAGGGCTTTTTTGTGCAAAATGCAAAAGCCTGGGTTTTGCACACAAAATAACACTGTGTAGAAAACCAAGTATTCTGAGCAATCTATACTCTTTTCTGTGTAAAAATGTACAGCCTAGGACATGTTTGTTGTCTCAATGAATTTTCCACAAGAAATGTAAAAAAAATTCTCATGGAAATTAATCATTTTTCACAGGGTGTCCTGATGTACTGATATGTGCTATCTCACTACATATGAAAATGTTACAAACATCTAAGCTGCAATAAAAACTCCCAGAGAAAGTTTAGAGGAGTCCTGAGAAGAATGAGAAACAAAATGTACATTTATGTATTCAAGCCCTTGAAGCATTTGTTCTATACAAATCTCATTCTTTCTGTATTTTTACACTTCAGTGAGCAAATTGCTCTGCCTCTTCTACACTGACAACAAGTTCTGGTAATCTTAAACGCTCAGCCACTTTAACTGACAGCATAGACAGCTCAAGGTTCAAAGGGAAATGTCTTTCTAATTTAAGCAGACCTGCCCTGCTTAAGGCAAGGTCTGCCTTCTGCCAGGGAATTCTGCTTCGCTTTGGCTTGAGTGACTGGACACCAGTTGCTGGATACTAGCAAACAGGTGAGGGATTCTCCAGTGGAGGCCACTGGTGGGAAAATGACCTTAGTCTACCCTGTTCTTCTTGAGAGCCAAGCTCTCATCTTAACTGCCACCCCTACCCTCCCTCTTACGCAGAGCAAAGAATTGAATTACTGTTGCCCAGAACTCACACCTAGTTGAAACAGAGCTAATGAAAAGTTCTTTCACTCCAAAACAGATTGTCGTCTGGTATCAGGCCAATATTCTTGGTCATCCAGCTCAGATATTTACAACTCAGCCTCAACTGCATTTTAAAGTTTCATTGAATAGGCACACATTTTAAATTAATGGAGCCTAGCTTTCTCTGAAAGAAATGGCAGCTCTGTTTGATCATGACAGTACTTATTACATTTCTAGACAGAATATTCCCAGGAGATAAACAAGAAGCAAATTTAGAACAGACAGACCTGCATCATTGGCACCAAACTATTTGATTCACTTTGTTAACTAGAACAGGACGGAGCAAATGTGGACCTCTAGATGTTTTAAGCCTACAGTTCCCATCAGTACTAGTCGACATAGCTCATGCTAAGTGATTATGAGAGTTGCAGTGCAAAAATATCTGGAACACCGTAATTATCCACCCTGGAATGATTAAAGACAAAATCTTATTGGGACATCCCACTGGATAAAAATCATGCTCCAAGAGGTTGACCTTTCTCAGAAGTTACTCAAGCATAGTCCCTCTACAACCAGTCATTTTGCAACAGCACAGTTATAACTCTCTCACTTTTGATATGGTGATTATGGAACTCATCTACCCTTGTGCAAGAGCTGAGTTCAAGGCCATGGCACCCAATACACAACTGGTGGTGGAACTGTGTAAGCTATTGTTAACTATGCTAATGTATATTTAAGCAATGCCGAAAATGCATAGGATTTTGGCCAGAATTTGGCTTTTCTGCATGCAACATTCCCAATGGCATTGTTCAAGAGGTACCCTATTTGCTAGCGTATAAAACTCACTTTTTTTCCTGAAAAATATTGTTTGAAAATGGGGTGCGTCTTATATGCCAGTACATCTTATATGCCGGCAAATAATATTTGCCAGCATATAAATGGAGTGCGTCTTATATGCTGCTGCATTTTATATGCTGGCAAATACAATATCTGCTTTCGTGCAAATTTGAAATTTGTGAACAAGTTGGTATTCCCTCCATGTTTATCCTGCTAGCAGCTATGATCTAGCTTCAGTTAGCACAAGTATCAGTCTAGACGATATCTGCTTTGTAATTGTCTCAATGTTATCCAAAACACACAACAATCAAGGGGAAACATTTATGTCTGAAAACATCCATACCAAGTATTCTGTCTGGCACAACAATATTAACTAAAAAGAAAAACTTTCAGCTGATTAGGGTTTTTTAAAGTTAATACTTTCTTTGCATTTTGTTTTCAGTTTCTCAAAATGCAACACAAGGACAATCATAACAACAAGAAGAAATCCATCCATAATAATTAGTTTTTTTTCTTAAAGGTTGGTAAAGAGGAAAAGTCAGGCATTTGTATCAACATTAATAGGATTTGCTTACTTTCAGCTTATGGAAGCACCATACACAAAATGATTAATCAAGGCATGAAGTTCAGAAGATCAGTAAAAAAAAGTTGTTGTTTTTTTCTGGCAAGTTGCATCCAATATTAAATGTCACTCTTGCATAGAATTTTACACTGTATTTTACTTGTATGTTGGGCATTAAAACTTATAGGAAATGCAGTATATTTTTTTCAGCATGACATACATATCTTTGTTTTTGAAATATACACAGATTACATATAATTTCAAAAGTGAATACGGTATATGGTTCCCACATTTCTTCAAAAATTTTCTTACATAACACAGTTATCTTATTCATTACTGTCAACAGAAATGATTTTGTTTTTTCTATCATATGTATATATTTATAGCTGAAGAACAGTGAGATATATTTAAAATAAATAAATAACTTAAGATTTACTTAGGAAATTATTACCTGTATATAAACTGATTTCCTTTTCTTTGTAACTTTTAATATCACTCTTGTAATTACATTTGCTATCGATCCTATATAAGTATTTTCTTAAATTCAACTGTAATCCTAACCAGAATAAACTGACTGAATCAACTGCTGAATAGTAAGTCAATTCTAATATAATGTATTCAGTGAGCTTATTCTAGTTGGGACTAGCAACTGGGCACATGAAATTTTAGTAGACCCAACATATACTAACAGGAAGTTTGTAATTTATTATGTTCAGAAGGAAACAAAGACATCCCCCAAAGTGAGAATGCAATTATATGAAGTGCTGTCATTTTTTAGTCTGGGAAAAAAATCAATTAAATTATTAGTGAGAATCTAAATCAAAACTGAAATACTGAGGCTGGAATCCTACACCTGTTTAGCTGAACTCAGAGGAACTGAAAATTAAGTAGATTATTCTTCTTTATCATTATTGTCGTCAATATCTTTATTTCTTTATAGTGATGTGTACAAGTCCACTCTAAGAATTCATTCCTATACATACTTACCAAGGAGCAAGTCCCATTGAACTGTGTGCTGCTTCAGAGCTGAAATGCATAGAATTACACTGCACTTTATATTTCAAGTACATTGTAATTTTGTCAAATGTCATATGAGCTGATGAGGTCATGGAATACCTGAGGAATTCCATTTAAACGATGGATTCATCTTTGAGAAGGTACTAAACCTGACAACACTATATATCTAATAACTTACCTGCAAGTCTGCCAAGTAAAACATTCAACAGACCCAAGGACTGGAATCCTTGTAGTTGGTACTTTTTCTATAGTCCTACAGTGGTGGCAAGAGAAGTCAGACAACACCTGACAGCTCCAAGCCGCCTATTTCTTCAGAATCTTACTTTCTTCGTAGCTTACACCAGCCACAGTATTTTAACCATACAGTGAAAGAGATTTGTCCCAAAAGTTCATCATAACAGAGTCAGGCATTCTATTCAACTTAACCATGTGAATATGATGAGACTTGAAGAACCACAACCTCTTCGGTGCATGAGAATGCACTGCATTAAAGAACTTCAATAACAGAAGTCATAATTACAGCGAGGGGAAAGTAAGATACAGATGCAGTTAACTTAATGGAAACAAATATTATATCTAATAAAATAATCAGAATTATGACATACTTTTTTTTCTATTATGGTGCTGTACCCTCTGAGCCCACATTAACCCAGGGCAAATAGGTACAACTTCTCAGCTCTTACTTCCCTGAAAATCCCACCACCATCTCTCAATTTCAGTTACGAGAAAAATCACTGATCACAGGCACATTTTGTTGATTAGTGTACATTTCATTAATTAGTATCCAAAACTCTCCCAGGAGATTAGTAACACATTTCTCATCCCTACCTTGTACATGACATTTTAGGAACTTTTTCAAATGAACTTTTTAGTGTATTGCAGTAAATTGTTAATAATATTGTATTTACAGAGAACACTTAGGTGAAGAAGAAGAAAAGAGAGAGACAGAAATCCTCAAAGATAAAATACATATAATCAAATAGAAACACTTTTGGATGCTAAGACACTTTTCAGAAAGAAGGAACTACCTCAATAACAATCCAAAAGTCACACAATCAGATATCACCAAGTTATCCATATTCATCCTTCTATAAATCAATACGGGGGAAGGAAGAGTTTCTGTATCAGAGTGTACACATTCACTAAAAATACACCAAATATTTAAAAAAATTGGACTCCAAGTGCACATATCTTTGTAATTATATGGTATTTATCAATTTTTTTCACCAAGTCCAGGTTCCATATTTTAAGAATCTGTGTTCAAATGGTAATTCTATTGGGTTTTCACAATTTTCTGATATTATCAGATTTGGACTAACAAAAAGTAATGCTATCAACCTTTTTGTGTTTTGGAATGTCCAGAAAAATGTCATGGATTATTTTATTTTAAAGATGCATTTGAAGTGGGAAATCCCAGTATGTGTGAAAAAACTACCCCCCCAAGAAACACACACACACACACACACACACTGCATGAGCTTTAAAAAAAGTATAGCCCTCTCCAGAGCTAGAATGCACACCTCCCTTTTGTCTTCTGAACTCTGCTACTAGGAGAGCTAATCTTCTGATCAATTATAGACGATTCTTCCTTTCACTATGATTTCCAGTAATGCTGTTACAAGAACCTCCATTTACAATTAGTAATGCTGCTGCAAGAGCAGCATTATTCATATGAGATCATAAGCAATAAATTAAGTTTAGTCATTTTTACATAAATATCATTTTCTCTTAAGCTGTCAGTACAGCATTGGGATTACAGCTAGGTAATCAGTGAGAGAGAAGAGGTTACAAAGATAAAGTTACAGAAGCTGGGTTATTTTTTTTTTTCCTTCTGCTTCACTAGCAAATTGTAACATCTTGGGGAATAAAACACAGTCTGTACAAATGTCTGGTCTTTAGAGAGAAAGGTGCCACATCTTAAGGGAAACCTAGGATCACGACTAGATTTTGTTCTGCAGCTGGCACAGAATCACTTACCACCAGGCAAGGCAGCTGGAGAAAACACGGGGAGGCAATGACTATTATCACATGCCTACTAATTCCCCACTTGAAAACTTGTTCAGCTGCCCAGCATGTGCTTCTCAAGTTTGTTGGCTCACCCAGGCCTAGCATCAGGCAGACAACAGAGCCAGTGGACACTGGAGCAATGATGGCCAGATGGTGAGCAGCCAGAATTAAGATGTTGGAGGAAGAGCATTTTGTGTGCTACATGGCCTGCCCTGGGCCAGACTAAGGCTGCTTCCCTCAGATAAGGTGGACAAAGCTGTCCCCTCACCAGTCTTGAGGTTGTTCAGATTGGGCAAGGGATACACGGAATAAGGGAAGCTACTATTTTTTTGCCTGAAGGAGAAAAATGTCCAGCTGGCTTCTGTGCATGGAATGACAGCAAGAGATGCATGGAATACAGGAAGCTATTAACCTTTGCCTAAAGGAGAAAATGTAGTGGGTGAGCCTCCATTTACAATTACTTCACCTGTTGCAGTGGTTAATGGACTGAAAATAATCATTTGGATTTGCCTCATGGAATTTTTTTCCTCTCTGTTTTTCTGAATTATAATTTAGAAGATGTAATTCTGTAATTTTTTTTTAAAAATGACCTGTTTTTCACTCCCAAACACAATGGCTACTATTTACCATGATCTGATCTGCGGTACCCTTGAAACACCAGTGTCAACACTGAGCATGATATTCTCCCAATGACTCATTATATTCCATCATTCCTAGAGCCAGAAGCAAATGAAGGGCCCTCCATCCATCCCATCTGCCACTGTCCTGGCCTCAGAGGGAGAGAAGAAGCAGCAGGTATGGCTCTATCATGCCTAGGCTGAGAAGGAAATGAAAGTCTCTCCCTCCATGCCAGCTGCCACTGCCCTGGCCTCAGCGAGAGAGAGAGGAATAGGCAGTACCTGCCAGACTTATTCCCCTCTCCCACAGACATTCCCTTCTCCTTGTGTGTCTTGTCTTGTCTTGTCTTATTTAGATAGTAAACCTGAGGGCAGGGAACTATTAAATTAACAATTTGTTAGCTCCTCTGAGAGCCTTTGTGGCTGAAAAGCAGAGTATGAATACTCTAATTAATTAATTAAAACAAATACAACTATTTTCCCCTGCAAGTGGTCTTTTGATCTTTTAATGGGGGATGATAGGATATAAAATCTTAATAAATAAACAAGAAAGAAAGATTTAGGTCAGCTAGTGAACTTCAAACTGTACAGTGGAAATGCCTTTAAAAAAACAAACAAAAGAACACAAAAACAGATCCTCTAACTCTCCATCTGTATCAAGCTTTGTCATACCAGGCTTTGTAAAGCAACTTTCAGATCTGCCTCCATTCAAAAAAGAAAGCTTTTCATACAAATCAGCTTGGGGCTATGGGTCTCTAGCAGTAGCCTGCTAGATCCTGTGGGGAAACATACAAACCGCACACTATAGGTAAGGCTTCACGTAAGGTCCATTATTCTACCTCATTGTGCTGAATGCAACACAACATAATGGCACGATAAAATATATTATCTCCAAGCAGTGGAGTTCACAATAAATTAAATTGCACCTTTCAGCAATTATCATTCACGCAGTGTCTAAAAGCATTTGCCAACACCACAGCTTCTCTGTGTAAAGATGGTAGCTTAAGATTCCATTTATACCTGCTCAGTCTACCACAACGGGTTCAAAGATGGCTTTCAAAATTGTGAGCAGCTAAACTAACAGCCAAAGTATTTGAAAATCAGCAAAATAATAATTTTCAAAAATGGATGATATATTCAAATGAAAGAAGTCCTCCTTTCTTGGGAACAATGAGATGCATTATTAGATGGGTACAGATGAATAAGACAAATAATACCATAGGTGTTTACCTATCCAGTGTTCTTCTTACTACACAGGAAGCTGCATCTCTGTACAGAATGGGAAGATGAATCCTACTAAACTCCCTCTTTCCTTTTATTTCCATGTAGTTTCAGGAGCATGAAAAGAAGGATCCATACTAAATACCACTACAGGTTTCCTCCACTTATTTGATAGATCAGGAACTGGAGCACTGTCAAAAAACGGAATTGGTTGAAAAGCAGAACCTGTGTACTGTACTGTAGAGAGTATGAAGGATTTATGGAGGCTTATTAGGAACCAACCACACATGCGCTGTTTGCAAAATCTCTCACTGGACATAGGGCTTTTCCATATACTGTTATCACGCTATTATTCAACTTCCAACATCCTATGGAATCCTGGGGTTTGCAGTTTAGGGAGGGGCATTTAGAATTCTCAGTCAGAGAGCTCTTTGGCCTCAGTAAACTACAAACGCCAGAATTCCACAGGATGTTGAAAGTGGAATAATAGCACTGTAACAGTTTAGGGTGGAAAGGCCCTTAGAGCCTTTGTTCCCCTCTCAGCTCACTTTACAAGCAGCACACACATGACCACAGTTCCAAGCGAGCCTCCATAGACAAAAAGAGCTCATGAAAGAGTGGAATCTCTGTCGAATTGATGGAATTTGTCCTTAATTTGGAAGTATCAAAAGAGCAAGTCATCGGATAACAGTGCATCAAAAGATGAGGGTGTCCTATATTTTAGATACTCAAATATGGTAAACTGGGGAGAGCGGAAAATGCATTTGAGGAGGAGTTAACTTTGTTCTACATGCTAGATTTCTGAAAACAGAAGCAGCAATACGTCTCACTTTAAAGCATCCATCCTAAACATATGTTCTTTGATGCTCCTGTTGCTTTAGATGATATTAACTTTCAAATAAACTTGCTTAGGACTGCAACTCGATTCTACTTTCCAGTTTATTGTTTATCAATGGTGGCTGAAGAATTTTTGAGGTAGCTGTCTCTTGGCGAGGCTGAATACATACTGTATACTATCCGTGCATGTTAACATGTACCACTTCCACACCCCTGTTTATTTTTAGTTGCCCATGCATTCAAACCCACCATCCTCCACTCTATGAATAATCGCAGCCAGACCATCCCATTTCAGGGACCATATCTACCACATCAATTGGGGCATGAGTGTTATCTGGAATCTTGAACACCTGCTGAAATTTCCTCTTCTAAACAACTATTAAAGGTACGGAACCTTGTCTCTCATTTCACCTGGCAACCCTATGCCTATCTCTGTTCATGTTCACCCCACCCCACCCTGAATGCAAATAGACTATTCTGCCCTTCTCTCTCCAACAAACACCCTCAATGTTCCATAGCTCCAGCGAAACACTGGAACATATTTGAGATGTTTTAGGCTTTAAAAAACACTAAAAAGTTTATTTTAACTATAAACTAATATCTTCTATCCTCGTAATTGAACTTAATATACCTTTGCCTATCCTGGGAAATCCTCCAAATATGCAAAAGCCATCAGCTTCTTAGTAGGTGGACATTTTTTGCTTTTACATTGACAGACAGAAAATCCACAAAAGTAAACATAAGAAGAACAAAACAACAACACATAATATAGTGTGAGCTGCATTCTCCTGAAAGCATGGGATGAGGGATTTCTTGTTCTTTTGAGATGGTGAGGAAGGACAATTTTGTTCTTTCCTACTCTCTTGAAACCTTCCCTGACTATATTCTATAAAACTATGGGATTCAGGTTAGAGACAGATATTACAAAGCCAGTTAGTAAAGTTTCATTGTTATAGCTACAGTGATGACCTCCACATCATTGGACTCAAAAGGACAAGAGTGAAAGCAGGGGAATATAGACTACTGGTGCTACAGCCCTTTTATAGAATGCAGTCATAGTCTGACAATTCCACTTTAACTGCCATGGCAACATCCTCTGGAGTCCTTGGGATCTTAGGTTTATAGGAGAGGAATTTGGAATTCTCAGCCAGAGAGCTCTAGTGCCTCACCAAACTATAAGCCCCAGATTTCACAGGATGGAGCCACGGCAGTTAAGGTAGAATCACAACTGATGTAATTGTGTAGTGTGAAATGACTCCAAATGGGAACTGGGGCTGATAACTGATGGAATTCCCTCTCTTCCTTCCCTCCCCTCTAACCAATCCACGTAGTTTCAGGGGCATGAAAAGAGTGATCCATACAAGTTATCAGTACAGGCTTCCCCCATTTATCTGACAGGTTGGGGACCAGAACACTCTCAGAACTGGTTGAAAAGCGGAATCCATGAACTGTACTGTAGGGAGCATGAAGGGCTCACGGAGGCTCAGTTGAGACTGACCACCTGCACACTGCTTGCAGAGTCTCTCAGAAGGCTTTGCACCTTTTGCCCCCTTTAGCTTTGTAAGCAGCATGCATGTGCAAGCAGTTTCAAGAGAGCCTTTGCAGGCATGAAGAACTGATGAAAGAGTGAAACTCTGATTGAATTGATGGAAGTTGTCCTTCATTTGGAAGCATCAAAAGAGCAAGCTGTCAGACAACAGGGTGTCAAAAGGTGGGGGCTTCCTGTGACTAATTTCAGTGACCATTAGTGGCTTCCATGTCAGTGGGGCAATAAATCCAATATAGGTTTTAGTCTTAACCTTAAAGGAGGTATTCAACATGTTGAACCTATTGGGGAGATACAATTCAGCACTTTGGATAGCTCCTTCAAAGCTCTGACTAAGATCTGGAGACACTCCGTCTCATTTTTATATCTAAAGCAGAGATGTACACATTTTTTTTCTTTTGTTATCCTTGGAGCTTTTGTATTTACAGCATGTAAAAAACTAAGAGTTGAAAAGTGGCTGACATAAAATGTCATCTATTGGTATAGCTCTATGCTACCCTGACAAGGAGTGAGCAACATCTGGTTCTCCAGATGTATTTGGACTATAGCTGCCATCACCCCTCATCATTGATTATGCTGGCTGGGTCTGATAAGAATAGCAGTCTAATACCACCTAGAGCTGTGCTTCTCAGGCTATCTGACATGGGGATCGGTTATTATTATTTTCCAATGTGCTAAGGACCACTACTAAATTTGTTCCCATTGGGACCAATTGCTTCTTTCTTTCCTGAAAACTGGTCAGGGAACATCAGCCAATGGCTTAGATATGGGCATTAATTCAAAGACCACCACGTTGAGTAGCACTGATCTAAAGGACCACAAGTCCCACTGGCAGTGGCTCCCCAGTGTTTTTCTCTCCAGTCCAGCCTAGAGATGTCAGAAATTAAAACTTTCATCCTTTTTCATGCAAAGAATAGGCCATGCCATTAAGCTATGGCTCTTCCTCATAATATCCCCAAATATTGTACAAGATAAAGTGTTAGAAATGCAATACTGTACTCCCTCCAGTTTTGAGACAGGAAGAGAGCACTACATTTCTGATACTCTGAGCAGGAGGCCAATAGCAATAGTCCATTCCTCCCAAAGGCAATTCTAAGCCTTTGTTAAGCCACCTCCCCTCAAAGAAAGATGTGCCTTTAACCACCTATATCAAAAATACAGCTTTTTGGTTATGAGAGAAGGTAGCCAGTATGTTTCTTATGTGCATCTTCAGCCTGTTTAGATGTGTATAAGAACACTGGACACACAAAAGAAACCCTGGCTCCACCCATTTCCCTTTTCACCTTCTTGCTTGCTGATCTATCATGGAGGTTATTGCTGCAGTCAGCTAAACAGACAATGGGATGCATGACTTGGACAAGCATATAAAAAAAAGATGAAAAAATCTCAAGAGGAACAAAGAACATTAAACACAGAGACACACATGTCTAGCTGTGAAACTGAATTCAGGCATCCTGGAATGATGCTAAAGCTCAGATTGAAAATCACAGGAAGCATTTGGCTGAGGACACTGTATTGTTTTATAACCCACCCTGAGTGCTAATGACCAAGGCATTTTAGATTTACAAGTGAGGAGAGTGACATGACTGAGAGCATGAGAGAACAGGTTTGATTACAATTTGTATATTATGTGATATTGGAATATGCTGGGTAAACACAACATGGCATGACAGAGCCTGTCTTATTCTATTCAATTCTAATCCAAAAAAAGCCTCAAGGGGACTTGATACATGCCATCCATCAGTGACACATGGGAAAACAAATTCCATCCCTCAATGAAAAGGACAGTCATCACAAAGCACCCTTAAGCGCTCTGCAATCCTTAGAAAGGCAGAGTATCGAAGAGGACCAACAAAGCAAAAATAAATTGTAGACACAGCCGAGAAATGACTCTCCTTCATCTGTCAACTAAAATATTTCTCATTAAATATACAGCTACATTGCTGAGTGCTAGAAATCTATGTGAGTAGGACTGGGCCTTAAAGCATGTGGCGTGCATTAAAAATTAAATCAATGCACAAAGGAAAAGGCAGCTGAACTGAACAGGGCTTGGATTGCCCTACATTTTCTTGTAGCATCCTTGCAATAGATGAATAAAACAAATTACATAGATATCAAGATGAAAAAGGAGCCCGGCAAGTGTACATTCCACTTTTGAAAAAGAGATCACACAGCACAAATGTCTATATTAATATAATTAATTACACAACAATATTGAAACCTGTACAATTCAAAGGGAATTTGGGAGCGGGGTCGTCACTCCTTCACATTTATTCATCCTACATCAGCAGTCCTTAACCTTTGGACTTCTAAATGTTTTTGACTTCAGTGCCTAGAATCTCTGATCACTGGCCATACTATCTGGGGTTTTTGGGAGCTGAAATCCAAAACATCAAGGCAAGTAAAGGTTGAGAATCCCTGGCCCTCAAAGACTCTTCTAGCACCTTTAGGAACTGTAACAGTAAACATTAGGAACTGTAACAGTAAACTTCCATTAGGAATGTAACAGTAAACATTGTGCCATCCTTCCAAGCTTCCTCAAGGCACTCCAAAGGGTGTGATCAGTAATAGGTAGTTTAAAAGAGGCTAGAGACTCTTCATTATCAATTAGCATTATCAATTAACAGAATAATATTAAGTTGACCTCTTCCAGACTTCATCCTTTGTCCCTTCAGTGAATCTATTATTGGACACTGGGGCTACAAGCTTCAATTTAGCCATTTAGTTTGTGTTCATCTTATGTCCCTCATTTCCTCCTTTCCTCAATGCCTGCTGATTCACTGTGTATATAGAGTTGTTTCCTAAATGTGAATTTTTTTTGGGGGGGGGGTTCAGATGGACTAACATGCCTTTCTTTTCTTTTTGTGTTTCTCCTAGAAGTAACTTTGAAAATGTCCCTGCCTCAGGCTTCCAAGCCACCAGTTTCTAAGTAGGAGCCCTGAGTGTTTTAACAGATTCCCTTGTCCTCTTCTTTGGAATGTTCACTGCTTCCATTAAATGAGAATGCTCTAAATTGGCACATATATATTTCTATAAACTCAGATTATAGATACTGAGGAGAACACTTTTGGCCTTTGGTAGACTATGTGGGTCAGTTTTAATCAAACTTATTTTCTTGCTTGTGTGTGAAGTCCACAACTGCCTTTAAAACCTAATCCAAATCTGTATAATCCCAATAAGTGTCGGTAACATCCCATCAACAAGACAGCCTAAGAAATCCAGAAGGGAGCATCTACAATGACCTCAGTGAAGAGTGTAGCTAGGGGGAGGGGGGAATAATAGCATTGTCTCCAAATAAGAATTCTGCCAGGCTAAAAGTGACATTTTTCTTCAGTCCCCAAATTTTTAGTATTACAGAGAGCAAGACATCGAAAATTATTCACACCTAGAACTCTTTTACTTGTTGTTTTCCTTTGGTAACTTTGTCTGTCCCTTTTCTTTGGATGTCCAAACTGTACATCTAAATGCTCAACAGCAGTTTTAAGTAACTGCAGTGCTAGAAATTTCATAATTGGGGATTCATTTTTATTTGGGGGACAAAATAAGGGGACAAAACTGTATATATGTGGATGAATGAAGGGTATTCTGCTAAATTTTCTTGAGAAAATATCTTGCACAAGAAAAAAATTATAAAGACACTCACATCGTGTATTTTTCCTAGAACATCGCTGTACATTGAGCAGATATGACATCATTTGCTTTGTGATCTTTCCTTGGGTTGTCTTTGTTTCTCAGAACTACAGTAGCAATCAAGATTATTCCAAAGAGGAATAATGATAGAAGCAAACAAATAAACATATTATTGATGATTGATAAATTTGTGTTTAAAAATCAAATGAGTAGCTAGATTGAATTGTGACAGATGCACAGAAGGGTGAAACTGTATTTTCAGTGATGATTTAAAAGCTACTGTTTATGTCAGTTTAGAGAGCTAATGGAGAATGGAAAAAAAAAAGATTTTGTAAGAACAGAATCTTGGACCATCCTCTCATTGCTGAAAAGATCAGCAAGACACACGTATTGTTTGCAAAACACTCATATAGTATTTAACACAGTTCAGTCTAATAAAGTCCAAGTCCAGCTGCTGCCAGCAACAGCTGCAAGACTGATCAGAAACATATAGTTGTCAGCCTCTGTTCCACACCCCTTGAAATGCTTTGTCACTTAAGTGTACCATCTATCATCGAGAGGCTCTTGATTGCTACAAAGCGGAAGCCAAAACAATTGATCCCACCATCTTCCTGTCTTTGGATCTGGCTGGCCAAAGGCAGAAGATAGCAGAATTTAACCAGAGCTGATCCTAGACACCCAACACACCTCCATCGACACAGACAAAGGCATCCCTGGCTTTCCAACAGGAAACTGGCTTCAGCATCCCAGAATAGGTGACCCAAAGAACATCAGCAGCATCCATTTAGGTGCATTCTCTCCTTTTTCCTAACCTTTGATGAGGTACACTTGCAAGAAGCAGCTTCTATGATGGAAAAAGAACCAAACCATTTGCTCCTGGCTCAGCTCCACACTGTAGGCAGTCATATCCATATCTCTCAGACTCTGACCCTGAAGCAATCCTTCACAGATCCCAACGCTCATGAAAACGGGCTCTATTGGCCATTTCCACACTACACTCTTATAGCGCGACGATTCCACTTTCAACATCCTCTGGAATCCTGGGGTTTGCAGTTTCGGGAGGGGCCGGCCGGCCCCTCCCGAAACTGCAAACCCCAGGATTCCAGAGGATGTTGAAAGTGGAATCGTCGCGCTATAAGAGTGTAGTGTGGAAATGGCCGTTGTCTCCTTCCCTGGGAGACTGTCTGGAGGCATTCCTGCACACGCCTCGCAGCGGAGCTCCCCCTCCCCAAGACACATGCAAAGCTCCCCCCTCAAGCCAGGTGTGGAAACAGGAGGCTCATCCTCCACTCTCCCCCACGCCCCTAAGCACCGGGCAGGCTTTTTATTTGTATTTTTTATTTTTTTTGCACGGGGGAGAGCATGGTTTCAAACAGGCAAAAACCCTTCTTCTGCCTTAGCACGTTATGGGAGGTGAACATCAATCCACAAAAATCAAGACCTTTCCCTCCCGGGGCCCCGCTTGGGAAGGGCTCCGGACAGCGTCCCCTGGCGAGTCTCCGGCAGAAATGCGCCCTGCCAATAACAAAGCGGTGATTTCTCTCCCTCTCCTAATCATTCCGCTTTTGCTCCTTATAGGCTCTGTCTAATAAAGCAAAAGCGAAGGCGGCCATGGAGCTAAAAATGAAAAAAAAAGCAGCGCTCTTTTATGCGAAGCCGCCTCCAGAGGCGCCCACCCCGGCTGCCCCCTCCACCTGGCAGGCGCCGTCCCTGCGGAAAGAGCCGCTATTCAGACCCGGGCGCGCTTTATTCCCTTTGCAAAAAGCGGGGCGAACCCCATTTCAGAGCCGCGCCGGGCGCTGCTGCCGAATCCGAGGCAGGAGAGCAAACGGCGGCGGCGGCGGCGAGCCTGTGTCAAAAGCTAAATTTAGACGGCCGGGCGGATATTCTTAGCCGCCGTCCGTCGCCTTCGCTCCGCTCTGCTGGGAGCCGCAAGCGCGCGTCCCAGGGCCGCCGCCGCCGCCGCCACCCGCCCGGGGAAGACGGCGGCTCCTGCCCGCTGCAGTTCCAAAAGGGGCTCCCGGCGGTACTCACACCACTAGCCTGGAGATGATCCAGGAGACCATGGCGGGGCTGCGCGGCGACTCCTCGGGCGGCGGCGGCGGCGGCGGCGGCGGCGGGGAGCGGCTCGGCGTCTCCCCCCTTCCCCGGGCTCCGACCCGTCCGCCTGCCGTCGCTGGAATGAGTCGGGCGGACGCCTCAGCCATTCGGCATGCCAGCCTCAGCGCGCAGCCTCACTGGGGAGCGGCCGGAAGCGGCGGGCGAAGGGGGCTCGCGCGGCGGCGAGCAGGTGGACGGGGGCGCCCCGGGGCGGGGACGGCCGGGAAGGGCTCTGGGGCGCCGCCTGGGCTGGCAAGGCGGGGGAGGTCGCCGCCGCCGCCTCCCCCCTCCCCGCCCCCCAGACTCCCCTGAGGGGCCTTTCTCCCCAGGTGGCGGGTTTTAGGGTCTGGACTGAAAGCTGGGCGCGCCTTTCGAAGGGCTCCTGTGGCAGCTCTTCGTGAAGGGGAAACACAACCAGAACTCGGGAACGTTCCTTTTTTTTTTTTTTGAGAATGCAACTCCCAGAATCCCCCACTTTCCTTACAGAAAGGCGAGGTTCTGGGCGTTGTAGCCCCACAAAACCCCCAAACTCCTTGGTTTTTCCCCCCAATCCATGCCTGAGGGGCGTCAGTGCCAGAATGCGTTAATCCTGCGCTGAGGAAAACCAGCCACAATTCCCCCTTTCTCGAGGGCACACCTGGGACAAAAACATCCCGGGTGGGGACACAAACCGACCTCGTATTCAGTATTATTTGTATCCCTGATTCGTCTCCTTTTTCTTCTCCTTCTCCCCATAATTCCCTTTCTCTCGCTGTCTTTATTTCGCCTTTTCCTCCAGTCCAATCCAATATGAGATTTCTTTTAGGCTAAACCTCCATATCGTGAATCATCTTTTTGTTGTTGTATTCTTACACCGATATTTTCCTACCTAATACCCATATGTAATTTATCTAATATTTCTCATTCTATATTCCCGCTGTTACTCCTGCTACGGCACTGTGGGTGTGGACCCCAGATATCATTTTGATATCAAACAATTCGGCCTTAGCTTGACCTTTTTCCAGCCACCCCACTCCACATGTTTGCGAGGTTCTCCGGACAAGCACGGACAGGGTGCAGCCGCTAATGATTTTACATTCCAGACCCTATTGAGGCCAGCGACTCAAGCCTCGCTCTTGGCTTCAGGGAACTTCCATCTGCAAACTTCACAATAGCTGCGCGGCTCTCAGCAGAGCCAGTCGGTAAACAGGACGTTTACATACTGGCCATACTATTGTCGAGCGATAAGCTCATCATGTTAAACTTGACCTTTCCAAATCCTTTGTCCAGCGCTAAAACTCCTTTTGTTCTCACCTGGCTTGCCATAGCCGGTAGGCACAAACTCCCCTATAAAAACCCCGCATTTCCAAACGGTCTTCAGACTACTTTGGGCTTCCATCCCGCCCTTGCTACTGGTTTGTCTAAGGAGCTCCCCTCAGCCGACCACGCTGAGTTTTCTTCCCCGGAACCCCATATTTCTCTACAGGACAACGAGACCAGGTGTTGTATCACCCATTCTCCCCAACTTCTCTGTTTCCAATTCTAAGCTAGCTAGTGTGTGTGTTGTTTTTATTTGCTGTTTATCTTTCAATAAAACTGTTATTTTTGGTTACTTTTAAACTTGTTTGCCTGCTTCCTGACCTGAAGCCGTAGACATTGGGTTTAAAGAGCCTTGCTAAGTTACCCTGCCTCTCGTTTAGCCAAGAGAGTGCTCCAGCTAAAATCCCCCAACTTGTACTTTTAATTGGCAATTTGGGTGCCCCTCCCAGGACCCCCCAACATACAGGGTAACACCGCCCTTACTGTAAAAGTTACTACTTCAGATCTTATCTTTTTACCTATGTCCTTGTTTGATACTTAGTGCTTTCAGTGATTGGTCTCCATTCCTTTTGAAACTGTTGATTTGAGTTTCCTTTCAGCATGCCTGACAATTTTTCCATTTCTATGATATCCATTACTTTAATCTTCCATTCGTCCAAGGCAGGCTCAGTTCCTTCTTTCCAGTGCCGTGCATAGCACAATCTTGCTGCTGTAATTAAATATAGCATTGTTGTCTTCTTTTTTTGTTTTCAGGCGGTTACTTCTTTTGATCCTGCTTAATAAAAATATAGTTCTGAAGTCATCTCATATTTGATATCTAGGATTGTTATGATATCGTGAATTTTTTTCCAGTATTTTTTGGCTATTTGGCATGACTACTACATATGAAACTGACATTGTAACTGACTTTGTAATTGTTACTTCTTTGACTACAGTGTCCATCCACAATTCTCATGGCCACACTGGATGGGAATTCTGAGAACTGGAGTCCAAACAGTTAACTTTCACAAGCTCTGGAAATAGAATTTGTTTGTCATGGTTTGTAGCTGGGTCATGGTTTCTACAAGGACATGGTGGGATTCCTGAGGTCACACTAGCAAAGGAAGGCAATGCTAGGTTGCCAAAGGGTTGTTGGACTACAGCTTCCCTCAGCCCCAAACAGAATAATTAATAGTGTGGGTAGATGAGAGTCACAGTCAAACAACAACTAAAGAGAGTTTACCCTCTGCCGTGTAGTGGGCAGTATTTGTGATTAATTAGAAGTGGAGGGAAGTCACTGTATGCATTTTCTTCTGCCTTAATTCATTCAGATGTGTGAAGCTCAGCTCATCATACTAATAATTCATTCGAGGGCTAAATGTCCAGATAAGGTCTTGCTATAGCGAAATATTTTTTTTTCTCCAGTGTTAGTAAATGTATCCTGTTTCAACCTTGGGCTTCTCCAGATGGGCCACTGGTTCTGGTAACTATTGGGCTATTCTGTTTCTGGATGCCATAACTTGTAACATTTGTCTGGCAGCTGTATCCAGTCATGCCCAAAATATACCTGGGTTAATTGTTCTTCATTTTGCATATTCCATTTTTTTCAATGTAGCCATTGTACTAAAGCGCTGTGCCACCTCAACACCAAAACTGTAAAAGAAATAGGAGAGGAGAATAAACATTGAGTTTGGAAACTGAAAATGTAATATGGAAAGGAAGGTCAGAGAAAAACATTGTCACATTCCCATTGCAACACATCATCAGTGGAACCACCCAGAAGTACAGGAAGAACATAGGCAATTGATGTATGCGTGTGAATGCATTCAAGTCACCTATCTACTTACGGCAACCCCATGAACTTCGTAGGATTTTCTTGGGCAAGGAATACTCAGAGGTGATTTTCTCAATTCCTTCCTCTGAAATACACTCTCTGGCACCTGGTATTCATTGGCAGTCTCCTGTGCAAGTACTAACTCAGAGCTGACCCTGCTTAGCTTCCAAGATCAAGTAGGATCTGATGCCTTTAAGTTAGTTAGGCAGATATGCAGACATGGGAATTTACCCCACCTCTGTCAGAAACTCTCAGGATAAGAAAAAAACAACCCTAAAACACTACCATTCATAAGCATTGCAGTTAGTCCTTGGATATTCATAAGAAATGAACTTGGATGGGAAGTATCAGTGGCATAGCTTGGCGCGAGCAGGGCAGGTGAGGGGCGGAGGTGTGGGGGTGGGGCTCTGGCTTGTGTGAGCAGAGCTACAGCACTTGGGGGAGGCGCTATGGCACATGAGGAGGGGCAACAGCGCATAGGGAGGGGCTACAGCATGCAGGGGGCAGGCAAGGAGTGGCAGTTGTTACTGTGGTCCAGGCCTACCCGGAAATAGCACTTGAAATCACTTTGATATCAATTCGGGTTTCCTCTGTCACCCCGCTTCACGTGTATGTGAGACCACCAAACAAGCACATAAACAGGCGCAGCTGATAATTGCTGGACATTCCATTCTCCACCCAGGCAGGCCAGACACAGCTGGTTCGTCGCTTCAGGGACCTCTCCGGCAAACATCTCATTGCATATGCGCAATACTAATAAAGGCTCCCTGCCCCGAGCAGGCAACCTGACAAAGCTGTAGTAAGTGCTCCGTATTTGCATACTGGCTACACTATTGTTAATTCGGCTCTGATTCAATCACGCTAAATTCTGACCTTTCCAAAACTTTGTCCCGCACCTAAAACGCATTGTTCTCACCAAGTAAGGCATGGCCTGCAGTCACAATTCACGCTATAAAAACCCCTGATTCCAAGACCATCCTCGGATTGCTCCCGAGTTCGATCCAGCCTTGCCGCCGCTCTGCTTGGTGAGCTCCCCTCACCAATCATGCTGAGCTTCTTCATTGCACCCCAGCTTCACTCTCAAGGTCCAGGACTACGAGACAGGTGTCGTATCACCCATTTCCTTCTGAAAATCCCTACTCCTAAGTCAATCTCTGATTCCTTAGTTATCTGTGTGACTGTGGTGTCTTTAATATTTGTCTATACTTAATAAACATCTTTCTTATTATTTTAACCCGTCTGGCTGCTTGACTGACCTGACCCCGTAGATACTGGGTTGCAAGATCCTGCTAAGTTACCCTGCCTCTTGCTAGCTTTAGTGAGTGATCCAGCTAATTTTGCTCAAAGTGTGTTGTTGTTTGGTTATTTAGGTGTCTCTCCCGGGACCCCCAGAAATCAGGGTAACACAGTGGCCCCCAAAAATGCTGCCCACAGTGCACTACCCCCCATTGCCCCATCCCTACACCACTGGGAAGCGCATCATATGGATATTTCAAGAAATCATGATAAATACAAGTACAATTCCAACCAAATCCTAGATAATACTGAGGTATAAACACAGGCCATTTCTGCACTACACTGTTATAATGCTATTATTCTGCTTTCAACATCATGTGGAATTTGTCATTTACTGAGGCCAAAGAGCTCTCTGACTGACAATTCTAAAGGCCCCTCCCTAAACTGCAAACCGCAGCATTCCATAGGATGTTGAAAGTGGAATAATAGCACTCTAACAGTGTAGTGCAGAAATGGCCATGGTGTTCAAGCGGTTTTGGTAAAGTACTGGATACTGAGGACTGTAGTATTTGGATGGGACAGACAAACAATGTCATCTTCCCTTTAAAACAACAATAAGTTTTTAGGCAGTTTCAGGGTTTGACTTGGGGAAAAGTTTTCAGTAGGCACAGAAATTGTCCTCAGTGACTGAGACTTTCTGAGAGTTGTAGTCCAATATATATATATATATATATATATATATATATATATATGACAACCATTCTTCCTTGCATATCATTTACTCTCTTCATACTTATCTTCACTATTCATAGGGAGCATTTTTTTGTCAGTAATCTCCATAACTTTCCTCCATTCTGAAGGTGTTTAGTTCTGTTGCCTCTTGGAGTGTGTGTGTGTGTGTAATTGATCCCTATTAACAATGTAATTGTCACCATCAGTACTTTCTGCATTCAATTTCCCTCTGACTTCACTGCCTGCAATTCCATCTGGTGCAATTTCCCCCCGCCACTGTATATGTACCTGAAATTCTTGACAACACCTCATAGCTGATATCTTAGAAGTTAACCTTATGCCTGCAAATGTTTATTTTTGGTAACTGCAAAGGCTGGGATTCCCTACCTCCTCTGCAGTGTCCAAAGTGCCCCCCCCAAAAAAAATCATACTAGAGGTTTCCCTTCTGCAGCCATTTATGCCTGAAGGAAAGCGACAGGGATTGCAGAGTCTTCTGGCTATGTCTTCATAGCCAGACACAAAATTATTACATCAGTGGCTAAGACCTCTGAAGGTCTCTGTGGAGTACAGTGCTTTGTCTCTGGCTAAGAGAAATAGCCAAAAACTTCTCCAGTTCCTCCCACCAGCTCCCTTCCAGGCATAAATAGCTATGGGGAGAGATTTCAATTATTCTCTGATGGATCTGGGAGTGTAATGGTTCAGTGTAGTGTAGATCTATGTGCGGAACTACTATGCTATGCTGAATAATGTAGAATTGCAGCCTATACATCTGATGAAAGGGGCTGTAGTCCACAAAAGCTCATTATGTCATAAAAAGTACTGCAGGATTCTGTTCATTTCAGATGTTATTTGTTTAATAATTAAAAAAAATACTGTTATTTGTGATATAAATAACCAAAGCCCATTCTAAAATAAAAATCAGCATAAAATATTTAATGTTTTAGTTTGCTTCATATAGAAATAGTTACCTATAATGATTAATACTGTTATGTTAAAGTTCAGTAACAATCAATGTATCCATTGCATATATAAAGTAAGTGTTACCAATAAAGGTAAATATTGCAGACACAATCATACAGCATATTATTAATAATATAATTAATTATTTTACCAACTTTACCCTCTTGGGACAGAGTATGAAAAGTCTTACATCTATAAACATTAATCTAAATTTCAGAAACCTGGTGAATGTTGACATTTTTTAGTTTAGAGAGCAGAAATCACAATGTGAAGAACTAGAAATTAATCTTATGCAGCTATATTTGGACATTTAATGAACACACTCCTTTGGCTTTCAGATACATATTGGTATATTACTATCATGATCATCTTATAGCATAATTAATGTATCTGGCATTTGCAGGATTTTAAGAGTAATAAGCAGGTAGGTCACAACCCACGAGGAATTTACAGTCTCAAACCAACTACAAAGAAGAGAACATAGGGTGGAAAGAGGCTGACATTGCTGTCCACCCCTCGAAATGAGAAGACCACATGACAGGACTTGGGATGAATGGGCAATTTTATTATTTATCGCCTATTTAGACATGAACTTGACTTTGACCTTAGACATGACCTTGAACTTGACCTCATGGGGGCTATGCATGACAGCAAGACACCTGGTCCTGAGGGCAACTCCCTGATCCTGGGTTGCTACTTCAGCGACCCCCCCTTGGGAGGTGGGCCCCATGAATAGCCCCCCCACCTGCCACTGAGCCCTGAAGTGAGGGCATAAATATGTGGGACTGCCTCAAGGATGCCCTCCTTCATCACCCTTCTTTCTTTGCCTGATGACCGGGAGAGTGAGCTCCAGAGGCATATCCTACACCACCTTGTGCCAAAGGTATTCACTGATGCCTTAATCCTCCCCCCATCACTGCCATATACAAGGATAAGCATCTGCTTAGTCCTTGGACTCCCACTGACTGCCAAGATGTTCCTCAGGACAGTCTGCAAATTTCAAAGGAAAAGTTCAAGCTCCTCTGGTGAAAGGTGCACCCCGTCCACCCTATATAGCTCATGTTGGTGACATGTTATAATGGTGGATGTATACACCCAAGCCCTGTCATAGAGCCTTGCAGATCTCAAGGCTGGCTCATTGCCAAGCGCCTTTGATTCACTGTGGGTCACCCTCCACCCACCCAAACCTTCCTGGGGATCATTGCTGACCACACAATGTGAACCCCAGGCTGCCTGGCTCGTATGACCCCCATGTTGTGGATGGCCTGCAGGACCAAGGCTTTTCCTTTCAACAGTCCAAGGTCATTACTGCCCAGGTGAATGACCAACATGTTGGGAGGAGGACTCTGTTGCTCCTGAAACAATAACGGCAGCAAACCATGCCAGTGGAGACCTCTCCTCCCAAGTCATTCCACCACAGCACAATCATCTAGCCCCATGTGTGGCCCCAAGTGGCTGCTGTGAGCATGATGCTCTGCCCAATAAACAAAACTGTGACTGCAAACCAAAACTCACTTTCATCTGGACAGCCATCCGGGATCTGAAACAGAAGGGAGATGTATTAGAATTGAAATGGTATCAGTGAAAGGTTGAAGACCTCCAATGACCGATTCGCTGGATGCTTCTTGCCTCCATGCCCAATGCTCATACATAATTTTCTGTTGCCTTTGTGTTTCTTGTAATCTGTATAAGCTAATCAACAAATCTGCCCTTTTTGCACAAATGATTTATGTGTTCCCACCACAGTACTAGACATGTCAGAAATAAACCCTGTTGGGGTCAGGTGGACTGACTCACATGTAAGGAGCCTTTAGAAATGTAGCTATAAGGAAGATTTTCTTTGTAAGTATGTAAACTAATGATTTTAAAATTAATTATTTTTATTTAGCTAACTCAGACAGCAAAATAGCATCCCTTGCCTCCAGTCCATGACTTTTGCATTGAATTCTTCTGGTATTTATATAATGTTATGATGTCACTTTGTTACTCTGTAATGTCACTAGTTCATGTGCAGAGCACAAATTATGACCTGATTCTAGGAAAATGTAATTAATAGCGCTGCAGACATACTCCTGGTACAATCCTCTAAAAGACCAAAGCTCCATGGGTATGTCTGTGCACAAGAGCAAGGCAAATTCACAGCACAGCTATGCCAGTCTTTTAGCAAAAGAGACAGGAATGCCCTTGAGACCATTAGTGATACAAACATAGGAGTGATGTCAAGTATTTCATTAGCAAATAGAGATCACACTTTGTTAGAGTGAGGGTAATAAAAAAACAATATGGTGCCCCTAAATCAGGTAGAATAACGTTTGTTCTACCAAAGTCAGAATGATGTCATACAGACTGCACTGTGGGTAGAAAATACAGTATTATACAAGATATGTTTTTGGGTCCAGTCTAGATGAAAAATCAGCATATGGGGAACATATTTCTGCCATAAATACAATACACAAATCTTAAAGTAATAAAATGCAAGTCAATCATTAAACAACCTTCACGCTTTCCAGAGTGAGGAACTGACATCCAAATAGCTGATATCCAAGATGTCATCTTTACCACATTTCTGCCCCTCCACTACATTTGCACATCTTTGTGCATCTTAGTTTGCCTTGCAGATACATAATGAGGCCCACCTCTGTTGCACGCATTAATACCTGCAAATTTCTGAAAAAAATGTGGGGGGGAGGAGTGTAGTATAATGCCTCCCACATTTCGAAAATAAGTGTGAGGGTTTTGGGCTATATAGATTAACCTCTTTCCCTGTTGCTTATATTTTGTGTGTTAGTCACATCCCTGTCAGCCATGCATTTGCCAATCATGTGAAAATGTCTGCCACCTGTATCAATGTGCATACGATGTACATAGAGTTGCTCTGCGTGAAAGGGAATCCTGGGCCAGTCAGCTTCACCAGTCTACTCCTCACCAATGTAGTGGTGAATTTTGAAGTGCAAGTGTTTATTATAAACATCTCCTGTGACTACACATCCCGTAAGAATCCCAAAAGGCAGGCACCTATGTTTCTAGTAGATAAATAGGTGTTTTACTGAAGACCAAGACACCTCTCCTCCCAATATTTTGCATAACAACAGCAATAGTTCACAATATTGTTGCTGGGAAAACCATTCTTCTCCAGCTACTATGACAATTACAGTAAAAGTCAGGGATGGGTGTGCAGATGTTATCATCCTTGTGAATCAAAAAGAACCAGTGCTTCACTCCTGCAAGGCCTGAATCCTCTACACCACTGATCCTTCCTCATATGAAGGAATACTTTTAAGTGTAGAGTCCTGTCACATGCCTTCTGAATACCTGGTGGTGTGTGTGTGATAGCTAGCTTGTACTTTGTTGTTACTGGAGAACAGAAATAATCAGCATGATGCTGTAATCTCATGATACATACTGTCAGTGCACATAGTGTGTTGTGTGAGACCCCCTAGTTTCAGGTACACATGATAATGCACATGCCATGGGGCAAATCTCTATCTGATTTGTTTCCATCTGATTCAAAGGCAGTGTGAATTTGGGAGACTGGCAAATGTTTTAATATCACTGGAGTGTTCATCACTTTACTTTCAGAACTGCAAGAAAGTAAGTGGAAAGCTCCTGCTTTGAAATTGTTTTTTTGTGAGCAGCCACTACCTTGCATCCCTAAGGTCTGTCCTTTGTCTTTTTGGTGAAGGTACGTGGCAGACCAGTTTCTCTAAAGGGTCCATCCACACTACAAAATTATAGCACTATGCTTCCACTGCAGCTTCCACGGCATCATCCTATGGAATCCTGGAGTTTGTGTCTAGTGATGCATTTGAGCTCTCTGCCTGAGAATTTTAAATATCTCTCCCTAACCTGCAAATCCCAAGATTCCATAGGATGTTGCCATGACAGCTAAAGTGGACTCATAACATTCTAAGTGTGCGATATGAAAGGCCCCCAGTACATGTATTTTCTTTTCAGAGACCGTCACTAAATTTTTCCAGGTTTCCTAAAGCTTCTAGAAAGTTATTGTTTACAAAGCTGCAGGCTTTCCACCATGTCGTTCTCACATTTGCCGGCAAATATTTCTGTGACATTTGTTCCTTACAAACCATGGAAGTTTGGCCACACTGAGGTCCAAGAATGCGGGAAAAATAGAGTTCAAATTCACAGAGTAACTCTGTTTAAATCAAAACAAATTACAAATCCTAATGGGGAGGAGAGAACTATAGGAGATCTTCTTAGTATGAAAACCATCACATCAATATTTGGTAAACCTAAGTGTACTATTTAAACACCTTGATTAGTCAAGTAGATTGTGTACCTATTACTTCCCTGTTTAAGATCCTACATTTCTTCCAAAACTGAGTTCCAGGACAACTCATAGTATGATTAAAAAGCAAGTACAAATAAAAACACTGAAATTATATTATACTAAACTAAGCAAGATAAACATTTAAAAGCTTTTGAATTAGAAATAGTATATAACCACATAAATTAAAGTAATAATTAACATTATTAATTTTAACTATTAATAATAATTAAAATTTTATAAATTAAAGTAATAAAAATTAAGATTATTCTCTTTCCATCTGCCTGTAAATACCTGAGAATGCAATAGGTGCAACACAGCAATGTGACTACCCATTTTTCCCCAATGACAATTAAGCATTTTCTCTTCTTCATTTCTGCTTGACCAGTTCCCTGAGCTCCCCAATACAAGTATTTATTGACTCAACCTCTTTTTAAGTTCTAGTTTAAGATTAATGCTGTTGCTTATATTTGATTAAGGAAATGTCTCAGAGAAAAATGTTTCTGATCTTCTCTAAACAATTACACAAGGCAGATCCTGCAGCCCTCAAGTCCCTGCCTGTCCCTGCCACAGGCTTCTTGTGCCAGTGAAAAGAGGATGCTGGAGTAGATAAACCTTTAGTGTGATCCACCAAGACTACTCTTATACTAAATCAGATGTTTCTTATAGCCTGGGGGCTATACATGACCTCCTCCCAAAGATGAACATCTGCTCCTTCGTTTCCTGCCCTGACAATTAACCTTTTAAATAGATTGACCCCACCCACACTGTTCTTACTTTTTTTTTAAAAAAAAAGCCTGTGTTTAGAAACAAAAATGGGCTCCTGACCAATTCCAGTTTTTGGGGTTTTTCTGGAGGGGGTGCAATATGTGTGAGCAAAGGAGAGGAAGACTAAGCTCCACGTGCTTGTAGATGGAATAGATGTTAGTCTTCAAAAAAGGGCCTTTCCAGTCTTTGTTCCTGCTGGTACAATATGTGTGGCATCAAGGGGCTACCCAAAAGCCAAAACCGCAAGTTGCCCACTTCTGGTTTGGGGGTATATTTTCTAACATTTTTTTTTAAAATAGAAAGGTTCTTTCCCTGCATCAAACACTACAGAATGCATAAGGATGAACTCCTTCACTGAACATATCTAGAATCCTTTGTCTTGACTGGGAAAAAGAAGGTGATTAGGGAAAAATAAACCCAGGCCACAAAAGTTTTCCTGAAAATGTATTCACTTTGGTTTCTAAAATATATTATTATTGTAATTTATAACATATTTCAATGTATATTTGCTTTCTCATTCCCCCCTCAGTAAATACTCCTATAATTTTTTATACGTAATTGGTATACATATTCAATCTGTGTATTTGTAAGAAACATCAACTCACCAGAGACTACAAGAAAGTGTTAAAAGCTGTTTATTAAAATCCAGTTAGTGTTTCAGAAATGTACATAAGGTATTGCAGTAGTTTCAGCCTGCAGAAATGCTTTAGAGAAGATGAGGCCATAAACTGTAGACTCTTCCAAAATGTTTATTATTTGAGAATACATAAAGCATCTTCTCTCCATTCCACCAGAGCTGTTTAAAGCTGACATAGGCTGACAGAAAAGAGTTAAAAATAATATCTCCCAAGGCAAACCCACAAAAAATATATATAGGAATATATACAGGAAACATTTTCATAAGGAGTTTTACATTGTAAGGGCATGTCAGAACAGCCCATGGCAAAATAAATCAAGTTATCACTGTTTTATGGCTAACTACGAAGAGTAGCTAACCGTGACTGCATAGCTTCAATATCTTCCTCTTCATCATCATCAACAACAGCTGCTGTAGCTCCTTCAGGTTCATGTTCTGGAAGGGCATCTGTGACTTTACTAGGTGCTTTTCCCAGGGCTCCTGAAAGGAAGCAAAACAAAAGGATGCAGACTAGTAATTAAGAAGAAGCATTAAAATATACAACCACGAGACCATCCAGTATTGTACAAGTTTTCAATATAATAGATCGTGTCATCAAAATTCTATGGAGGACCAAATTAGTCCCATTCTGCTTTTACTGGACCATTTCAACAGAAGCACTACCTTCCACTACAAAGGGTTTATTCTGGGAGATCAGAACTTGGAAAATTTACCTTTTGAATGACAATTCCTAGAATCCCCCAGTAGCATAGCCAGTTGCCATGCTGACTGCTGCAGTCCAAACACGGCACCCATAATCCACGATGTGTGGAACAATACATTTTAATGAAATCTGAAATTCTCTTCTTTATTACACTAAATAATTGCTGCTCAGTTGGCACCTGGATGTAACGCGCAGCACTGACGCTCACCCTTAAAGCTTCAACTTTTCTTAAAGAACATGTGCCTCAATGAGAAACACCTTCTAGGTGATTGAGGTCAACTAGTGAAGCTTTAGAGGTGTCTTCTAGTTAAACTTGAAACTGGACATTTCATACATAACATTCATACATGTTATGGAATTCTGTCCCTCAGGGAAGTCCACAGATAGCTATGATTTTAGAAATGGCACTGCTCAAGTCTCATCCCATTTCGCTCCATCATATAATGCACCATTTCCAAAATGCCAACACATAAATAAAATCCAATAACGTATCTAATATATAAAAGTCAAAGATTGTGAGTTTGTCTGTGTCAGGTGAATACCTGACCTCATATGATTGGCTGTGTCAGGCAAAGACCTCATATGGGTAAAAATAATAAAGCAGATGTCATGAAGCAAGATGACTGCTTTCACCATTAATTGGGGATGGGACTGGGGGAACAGCAGTGGAACAAGAGGAGATACATCTATATTGATAAATAAACAAGTACACTGTCACTTACCAGCTGTAATTTCAAATAAAATTTTGTCAATCTCCATCTCTGCCTCCTCTTCCATCTCATCTTGATCCTCCATGCTTTCAAAAGTATCTTCCAGCATGTCTTCTATAATACCAGCCTTTAAGAGATGCAGAAGTTACAAGATCAACAGAGCTACAATCTCAGAAAATCAGGCCTCATTCTCAGTCCCAATTTAGACAAATATGCAAATACATGGAACTAACTATTTAGACTCAGAGAGATGGGGAAAGTATAGCAACTGATTTGCTTTGAACTAATGTTAACAGATGCCTCATCTGGCAACAGGAAGAGAAAATGCAGACATAAAAGGAAAGCAAGAAGGTAACAATGGTCTGAAATAGGTATAATCGCTTACTAACAACATAGCTTTCCTTACTATGAGTTACATGTCCACATTATGGAAGAGGTAAAGGACATAACATAAAGATACTGTTAATCTTACCTTCATCATTTCTTTGGACAATTCTCTCATTGTAGCCTGAATTTCAGGAATCTTTACCAAATTCTGCATGGCTTTCATGACTTCTGTACTCTTCTGTAATGAGCCAGCTACCCTCAGGACAGCTGCCAAGAGAAGGCATGGAAGGCTTTTAGATCAAGATCAAACCAGTGAAATATCATCAGGGTGCTCCTGTCAGCAGTATAAATTTCCTTTTCTGTTCAGATAGATTCTCATCCTGCAAGCTTAGATGGAAAAAGCATAAATAAAAAAACCCAGACATAAAAAGGCAGACTTTTGGCTTAAGCAATCCATTCTGTTTCGAACCAGAACCCCTGAGTTCAATTCTCCAGGTACAAAAAAAAGGGAACAGTCACAGAACCAAGGAATAGGGTACCTCTTGAGTTCATACTCAGTATGGGACTTTGTGATCAGGACTAGAAAAATTTCACTACATTTCCACTCCCGCTACACCTAACCACTCACATCCTCTCCTGGTTTTTTCCCAACCAAATATTAGATTGCCCCCCTTCCATTTTTTAAGACAATTGGGAGTCAGAAACCTTTGTCAGTTTAATGCAAATCATACAAATATCTACCAGTTAATCCAATCTGCCCTCTATTTTCCTGTAATCTAATTTACCAGCATTTACTGTAATTTTTATAATTCACTCGTAAAATAAAACACTCCAAGGTAGTTTACAAGTAAAATAAAAATACAATAACTCAATCATAGGACAGTATCAGAAGAAAACAATGAATCCAGATGCATGGTAGTTGAAAGTTCAGCTGAAGCAGAGACTCTTTCCCTCTTTTTCTCCTGTTCCTTCTTACAGGTCAGCTGATAGCGTATGACACTGTGTATGCATGTACATGAGGGAAGCAATCCACCTGAAGTAGTTTCCGATTTTTTTCCCTCCCTGTCAATCTTGCTTATAATTTTTATGATACACTTATCCTCCATTAATACATCTAACCCACTCTTAAAATCTATCTAAGAAAATGGACACAATATATAGCTGAGATCACCAACAAAGTGCTCATGGATAAAACTGTCCCTATAGATAGTTTCTCCTTTGGCACATGTGAGGCCTTTCCTAAGTCTCCTGATATAGTAATTAGGAAACAGATAGATAAAATAATTAGGAAATTATTAGAAATAATAAGGAAAGAGCTGATTTCCAGTGCCATCTTTATTTCCAGAAATGCCCCTGGATCCCATGAGACTAAAGCAAAGCAAGGGGAAAAAAAGAAAAGGAAAAAAAACCAAACAAACCCACACATCTAGGATTCTCCCCGGAATAAGAACAAATCAAGAGCAAAAGAAAAGTAGGGTATGAACACCTTGGCTTTTTTTAAAAAAGCTCTAAAACAGGGACAACATGCAATCCCCCAGAGATAGTTAAGACTACAACTCCTAACAACCCTCACCATTGGCTGTACTGGCTAGGACTAGTGAGAGTTGCAGTCCAACATAATGTGAAGGGCCCCATGATTCCCACCCTTGTTCTTCAACTCTCCCTTATTCAAGCCTGCACATGGGAACCCAAGTTTATGACTGCAGAACACACACTCAGAAGTGACTGCTGCAGGTAATGTTTTTAAAACAAGCAATATGTTCAGAACTGAACATAGATTTTAGAGACATTTGTCAGTACCTGCCTTTTTAGAGGCCAGTAGAATACAGAAAAGAATGTTAAAACACTATGGAACAATGTTTTAACATTCCTTTAAACGGCAGTGGTGCTACATAAAGGTGTAATTAAGGAGAAAAGGTTTAATAAGCATACATGTAGATGTCTCCCCAATTCAAAAGTTTGTCTGCTGAGCCAATGCAGTAAGATGGACATGTTATTAATAAGTCTGTCAAACTCCATTTTGAAAACACAGTGTTGTTGAAACTCAGCAGTATCCATACCCAGCTGATTCTTCATCCCCATGAGCACTGAATTCATGTGGGCTTTGGAGGCATACAGTTTGCTCACAGCCTTCCGTGAACGGATCATCTCCTTTGCCAGTACCACACACACATCTTTTTGGCCCTTTTTGGCAGCATCTTTGATTGATCTTTTCACTTTCTCCTCTTCTCGCTGAATATCTGGATTTGGGAGAAAACACCAACAAGAGTCAGTTTCATCTCAGAGCTGTTGTTTTAGTGAAACTAGAAGTGCCCTTCTGAGCAATGATTATCCTTAGGAATGTCATCATCTTACACAGTGAAGAATGAGTGACGCTCAGCTCAGCAAAATGCTGATACTCCTGGATTGTAGGTGTTTTGCTGCTAGCAAGTGACAAGGCAAATCTGTAGTGTTATCACTGTGCACCACTTGCAGGTGTGCTCTTCTCAAGCAGTCACTGTTTACCTTCAGTGCTCCTAAGCATATAATGGAGATAGGAGCCTGAATGAAAAAAAGCAAAGCTTGAAGGCTTGAAGGAACCATCAGGCAGCAATTTCTTGAGCAAAATCATATCCCTCCTCTGAATTATAACTGCCTGAAATATTTGGTTCTGTGGACTTTTAGGATGAGCAAATGTATACTGACATCACATTCGTGCTTATGGACAAAGTCTGCACAAACACCCCAAGAAGGCACAGAGCAACTATGCTGTTGGGGAAGTAGTTAAAAACGTTTGCTGCACCTTGGTATACAACCAAAATATTGTGGTTGCAAAATTCCTGCACTGAGGGGTGGGTGTCTTGCAAAATTCCTGCACTGAGGGGTGGGTGTCTCATCCACAACCTCATGTTGTACCTCTAAAACTCAGTCCAATTTGTGCTGGGTTTGGTAGCCAGCTACTATTTCCTTGGTAACCAACTACAGCTGCCTCTGAGAGGTGATTAACCACCATTAATGGCAGAGCTTTTCCATCTACTCTGCTTGGCCTCTCTTTGCCTGGAAGCTTTATGGCAAACAGTTCTTGTAGTGATGGTTGCCTCAGGCAGGAAATGAACCATCATTACAGGCAGAGCTTAAATTTTCACCAGCCCTACCCCATCCAAAAACTTAATGAAAGCCCCTTTCTTTGGGAAGCAACATCTGTCTACCAGCTGCAGATACCCTACCTCATTTCCATCCAGCTTCTCATTCTAGGGACTGGACTTCTACTAATGTTTAACTCCTCCCTCCCCATCCTTTATTCCTTGTGTGTTATGTCTTAAATTTATATTGTAAGTCTGAGGAGAAGACTACTGCACAACTTAAAATTGTAAGATGTTTTGGGAGCCTTTTTAACAGAAGGTGAAATATAAATGCTCTCAACATTAAACAAACAAAGAACAGCAGAATATATATTCAACACCAGCTGCTGACAAATATTCCTGTCAACAGTATGTTTAGGGAAGAAGAAAACAAGAGTGAGGGCAGGGTGAAATCAAATACAGAGCTGGGTACTGTGATTACTTAGTAGTGATTAAATGTGTTAAGAACTAACTTCAAAAATCTGTAGCTCCAACATAGGCCATTTCTGCACAGGGCACGGGAATCGCCCCGTGCCAGAACTTACCGGACTTCTTGGCTCCACACTTGGGTCCAGGCTGGTCCGGAGCAGTGCGTGGCTGCCACTCTGCACTGCTTCGGGGATGAAAATGGCGAATTCTGGTTGGTCGAGGCTCTCCACCAACCGCTGAAGCTCACCAGCCTAAAGCCTTCCCCCGGCAGATCACAGGCTCGCACTCGTGCGCATCTGCACCGGAGCGCAGGCACGGAATGGCGTACTCCGTGCTTTTGAAAGACTTGTTTCAAGCGGTCTTTCAAAAACACGCTGGATGACCACTTCGGGTCATTCTGGAACAGGCTGAGGTGCGGAACTACACTAAGTAGGTCCGACCCAGTCCGCTCTCAGGTGCAGATGTCCTCCCTGGAGGACGCTCTGCACCGTTTGTTAAGCCCGTGCGGAAATGGCCATAGTTGAAGTGATTTGTTTCTCTTGGAGGTAAATTCCATTTAGTAATGGCCTTCATTTATATTCATTAAGATGTTTATCTGTTTCATTTGCAGCACTTTAGCCAACTTTACAATAGCTTAAAGCAGAGATGGGCAACTCAGGGCCCTTCAGATATTGTTAGACAACAACCCCATCATTCCTGACCACTGCCTAACTATGCTGGCTAGGGTTGATGAGGTCAAAACTTCTACAACACTTGGAGATCCACATGTTCCCAAGACCTGGTTTAAGGAACAATAAAAAACCCAACAGGAATTAGTCATAACAAGCAGCAGTAAAAACAGAAAGAAGTACAGCAGATAAAACCAATCTTTCAAAACAGAGGCCAGCCACAAAGCAATTCTGCATTGCAACCAACTGTGCCTGAAGCCTCCATCACTGGGATGTAATGGAGAGTGTCCCCAGATCTTAAAAAGCAGTATGGTTTGTAAAAAAGAAAATGGTCTCTTGGGTATCCTAAGCCCCAGCCATTTGGGGATTTAAAGGTAATTATCAGCACTTGGTAATCCTAACTAAAAAATAAAATAGTAACTAGTGCAGTTAATATAAAATGCTCCCAACTGACACCATTGGCTCTCTCATCCATAAAGATATTATAAAAAGAAAAGAAGAACTCTGTCTTAAAGGACCTTTAAGACAAAGTCCTTTCTTCTGTCTCCTAAAGGACATTTAAGTCTAATTTAAAGGACCTTTAAGGCTAAGTTAGTCTTAAAGGTGCCACAAGAGTCCTTCTTTCTTTTTAAACTGAAGCAGGCAACACAGCTATCTCTCTTAAAAATTTCTTAAGAGAATAGTATTATTTTTCGATGAAGGCACTTCTCTCCCAGATTTTCCCCGAGTTTCTTAAGGAAATTGTTCTAAAGCCAAATAACTGTCTCCCAGTTACTAGGCAGTAAATCCATTTCATTCTGGAACCTCCTCATTTGTAATTCTCAAGTGACTGAAATGCACTGAGAATTACAAATGAGGAGGTTCCAGAGTGAATCTCTGGGTTGCTGCATGAGAAAATATTTCTCAAGACTGTATGGTGTGTAATCACAGGCTCCTTTCACACTACACAGTTATAGCATCATGATTCCAGTTTAACTGTTCTGTCCACTTTAACAACATCGTTTGAAATCCTGGAATTCACAAAGAGGGATACTTAGAATTCTCAGCCAATTACAACCCCCATAGGATGTTACCACGGTAGTTAAAATGGAATTGCAGTGCTATAATAATGTAATATGAAAGGGCTTCTTCTATCACCCTTTTTCATTGGGCAGCATCTTCAGAAAAACTCATGGGGTCAGGATCTGTCAGCATCAGAGCCTTTTTTTCTCCTTGCCTTTCATTTACTTGGGCCTAAGTGCACTTCAGTCTCAGACCCAAGTAAATGAAAGGCAGGGAGAAAAAAGGCTCAGAGAGGATGGCAAGCAGCTGTACCAAGAATAGCCAAATGAACAGAAATTCAATGAACAAGGAACATTTTTGCCACCAAGTCAAGTTTGGCTTTATAGCAAAGCACTGTATCTGCTGCTTTTTCCTTTTTGTCATATACTTTCCAAGAAAAGTACAAGTATGATGTGTTGGCACATATTTTTACCCCTTGCAGATGGGCGTAGTTTCCACTGGCCACTCTGTTACTTATGATGTGATGTGGAAAAGAGGCAAAGTCTCAGGATGTTGAAAAGAGAAATGATTTTATTATTGAAAATTTGGACTATTTTCACATCCATCTATTAGATGTTTCTAATTCTCTCTGATTTTTTGTTTTCACCATAAATTATGTCTTAAATAAGCCACCATGGGGTAGCCCATTATAGCTGATAATCTTATCATCATAGTTTGTGCTCTGCTCTTCATGCTATTGTGTGTAAGGCTGCTCTGAGCCAGGGAACCACGTGATGCAGCGAGTGCTGACATGAGACATAATCGTGTCCAGCAGAGTTCCCAGATTATAATACTATACATTTTCTCTGAGACTCAGCTAATGCATAAGCAGCACTTACACCACACAAATGACATATGAATTCTGTTGTTTTATCCCAGAGATGAACCTGCACAAGACTACACATCCTTTCATCACATTCTATATAACAATCTTTTTAATTAAAACATTTAGACAGCAGTCCAACCCCCTTTCCCTTGAAATAGCCCCAGTGAACACACTGTGGTTTACCTCAGGTAAACATGTATAGGTTAATATTGTTGCATACTTTGCTGCATAATAGTTGTCCTTCACACTGGTAAGTTTGACATTCAAAATTTATTTGCAAGGTGCATGTGTCCCCCTCCCCTCACTCAGGCAAATGACAGGGGGAAAGCAGAGGTTTGCCCCAGCGGGAGGGAAAGCATGCACATGCCTTCCGTCCCCATGCCCTTTCACGCCTTCCCTCTGTGGTTTGTCCCAGTGAGCAGAGAAGGCACACATGTGCTTTCTGTCCGCCCAGCCTTCCTTGTCCTCCCTCAGTTGTTTACCCAAGTGAGACCAAGGCAGGGCAAAGGACAGCGGAAGACAGGGAAGAGTGCAGGGATGGAAAGCATGCACGTGCCTTCCCTCCCTGGGGGCAAACAACAGGGGGAAGGCAGGGAAAGGTGCGGGGATGGAAGGCACAGGCCCATGCATTTCCTCCCCTTGCTCAGGTAAATGAGGGGGTAGGTGGGAGGAGAGAGGGATGGGGAGGGAAGGAGCAGGCTTGCATTCCCTCACTTGGGTGAAGGTTCACTGTGTATGAAATATTACTCCAGAGAAAACATGTGAGAATACAGACCTCTGATCTGCCTATCAATAACTCTCATTTCTTTTCGTATCTTCAACGACCATTCATTGATCTGTAAAAAGAAAATATGGCAACTCTGAATGCAACTGTCATGTCTTTAAAGAAATGAACACTGGATACACCATTTAAAGACTTCTTTCAATGAAATTTCAGTTTGCAAACAGGCAGCCTTTGCCAGCCTGTGTCTCCCTAGACAAGTTGACCTATAATTCTCATTAGTGCCAGCTAACACGATTAGGAATGATAGAAGCCATAGTCAAAAACATCTGGAAGGATCCAGATTAAGAAATGCTACAATAAAGCCTTCCTTTCACCAGGCAAAACTACTGACCATCAGACTGCTGGACTAAGCAACAATATTAAGGCCCCTATGTGAATCATACCTCCAGTTTTGAGAACCTACTCAAAAAAATCTTTAAGGTTAAGATCCTGCATTGCTGCCTCGCTGTGCACACACAGTTCCTTATCCTCCCACCACACTGCAGCTGTTGCTTACCAGTGGAGAAGGGTGGAGAGAGGTGATTCAGATGAAAGAGAAGCATCTAGTCTCGGACCAGTAATGGGGAAAAGAAGTGAGGGTGCATTCTCAAATGGAGTGCATCTACTTTTTCCTTCCTTTGGAAGCTCAGAAGAGTTATACCTTCACGTTCTGAACTGCCTCCCTTCTCCATCAGTAAGCGATGGAGCAGAGATTTCTCCTGGTGCCTGATAGCTCTGAGGCAATGTGTACGTGGGGTTTCGATAGAGTGTAAGGGCAAATGATTAGCCTTCTGTGTCTCATCCAAAATAGGACTACATGTACATAAGGGAGGCTTATGGACAAGTAAGTTACTAACAGGATGCTGGCTAAGAGGTGTTTATGCTTTTGAAGATCTTCTGCTAAGTGATTCAGTTGTAATTCAGATAATCAGAGATTGGATACACAAAGCACCAAACTAAATAATCAGCACTGTGTAGGTTGGAGAGACTGAATCCAGCACATTGTTACAACTGTCAGTGATAATCATGAAGAGAGATCCTTCATTTAAAGCTGCAAGCATGTAGCCTGTTCTTGGGCACAAGGACCTGTGGACCTGTAGGTCTTAGATTATTGGATGGACAGTCAAACTAAGTGACACATGTTACACATAAGACTTAAGAAAACTGAGGGTTTTTTTGTTTTTATAAAGGCAAACAAGCAATTCCATCTATGGCAATGTTAGAATAGACCAGTGTCAAATACTCTCTGAGTTACCAATACATGTAGGATTGGTATTAACTGCAAGAATACTAGAAGACAGCCAAGAGTATTCATTTTAATTTTTAGCCCTCCCTAGTCCATGGGATATATATGGGATATATGCTGTTTTAAAAAGGCATTTTAGAAAAGGTCTTAAAACTCTTCCAAAAGGTATCCAGACCAGGCAACTTTACTGAGAATGTTCTGGTCTATCCAGTTTTGACTTCTACTATGTAGTTTGTTTATTTCTTCTTGCATAGGAAGATTCCTAAGCCTTTAGTTGCAGAGACTGTGCTTCCTTTAGTAGCACTTACAGCAATCTATTTGGCAAACTTAATTCTTGCCCACTTGCTATTCTGGTAATCGAGGTACATACTCCAGAATGTAGACATTTTGTCCCCCAAATCTAAAATGTAAAAAAGAATCCTTCATTCTAGTACAATGGTATGTTTTTCTAAGAAGCCAACGAAGTGTCAGTGGAAAGTCCACAAGCAAGAATCATCTTCTGTGGTGAGAAGAATTCTGTCTCTGAAATGTAGTGGCTGTGTATCTATCTATCTATCTATCTATCTATCTATCTATCTATCTATCGGGACATGTTGTATATATCCAACACGACAGATTGCCATTAACAGAATATTTTCCTAGAATTTATCCTATCCAGAAATGGGAATCATGTTGCCTGTCAGATGTTGTTGAACTGCAATATCTGCAAGTCCCTGTCAGCAAAGTCAAAGATAAAGATTGCTGTTGGTATAGTTGAATAATGTCTGGACAGTTGCAGAATTACCACCCATGGTCTAATGCTTTTTAAAAGCCATCCTGACAAGTGGCAATCAAATCTTGCAGCAGTGGGCATACAATGACCAATGTGGTTTCTGCTATTTTAAAGTTCCTCATTCAAGTGATATTTATTCCATCCTGGACATTCCACGAAATTACCAATTGGCAAGTTCCTCCCTTTCCATCTTGCACTGAATTAGACTGAAAAGGAAATCAACCATAAATCAGAACACAGTGTGTCTTATTCTGTCCTCAAAAACTCCATGAAGGTTATGCTAAGAGTGGCTTCAGATCAGGCCTAGTCTATTTCATGTCTGAATGGGGAATCAGTTCTACTCCAACATTGCAGCCATTTGTTGTTGTTGTATGCCTTCAAGTTGCTTCTGACTTATCGTAACTCTAAGGCAAACTTATCACAGTTTTTTTTGGGGGGGAGGGAGTGCTGAGAGTGTTGGTTGTACCCAAGGTCACCCAGTGGGTTTCCATGGCTGAGCAGGGAACTGAACCCTGGTCTCCAGGATCATAGTCCAATGTTCAAACCACTACACCACACTGGTTCTCATTCCAGTCATTACACCACATCGATTTTAGCCAACTATAGTATGCCATAGCTAATGAGCCACAGTTAAACAGTCTATCACATATATGATCATTTTTAATTTGCAAAAAAAAAAAAATTGCATAGTTTTCATAATTGTCCCCCTTTCACAGAATGGGAATAGAGAACTGCCAATCCAAGCAATACTAATCTACACTACAAATGGGCTGTAAAGGTGTGAAGTAGGAATATTCTTTACTAGTGGTTCTTTACCTGAGGTCTGGGGACCCCTGGGGATCCACAGAGTCCTCATAGGGGGTCTGTGAGGCCCTACTTCTGGACACTAACAACAGCGGCAGCAACAGGGACATGGCAGTGGGGGAATGTGGATGCTGAGGGAGCAATTTCAACAAGGGAGCAGTTTTAATTCCTGTACCACACAGCTACATGTCTCTGCCAAAAGGGGAATGGCAGCAGGCATGTGCACATCCAAACTATGACTCTGGAGACCGGGGTCTGAATCCCCACTCAGCCATGGAAACCCAAAGCCATGGGAGACCTAAGCCAAGTCACATTCTCTTAGCCTCAAAGGCAATGAATGTTACCAAACACACACACACACACCCATGATAGGTTTGTCTTAGAGTCACCAGAAATTATTTTTAAAGGGGAGAGACATGACATCTAGAAAGAACCTCCATCTCCCTCTGTTAGTGGCACTTTACCATTGTGGGCCTTCAGGTCACTTCTGAGTTATAGCAATCCTAAAGTGAATCTATCACAGGGAGCTTTTTTAAAAAAGATGTTCAGAGGGGTGTTGCCTTTGCCTTCCTTTGAAGCTGAGAGAATGTGACTTGCCCAGTATCACTCAGTGTCTGAGTGGAGATGTGAATCCTTATCCCCAGAATTCTTAAACAAATAAATAAATAAATATTTGAATATTTAAATATTGAGTTAGATCTCGGGGGTCCCTGGCAACAAATTGCATTTACAGGGGGTACGTGGTAAAGAACAGGTTAAGAACCACTACTCTATATATTTGATACATGCTATACAAACAAAGGTACTGTTATTGTTGCCTGAAGATTTGGTATGTATTCATCAACATCTGTCAATGACCGCCCTAAGCAAACAGGCCATCACTGATCTCATAGGAAACTTCTGCATCCTCTGACATCACCCCACATTTCAGTGGAGTCCTTTCACACACTGAACGGCCACGTAGGGATGCCACGTAAAGGAGGGAGAGGGCTTGTCTTCTGCTGCTCCAGAGACCAGGACAAGGAGCAATGGATTCAAGCTGCAGGAAAGGAGATTCCACCTGAACCTCAGGAAGAACTTCCTGACAGTCAGGGCTGTCCGGCAGTGGAATCTGCTGCCTCGGAGTGTAGCGGAGTCTCCTTCCTTGGAGGTTTTTAAGCAGAGGCTGGATGGCCATCTGTCGGGATTGCTTTGAGGGTGTTCCTGCATGGCAGGGGGTTGGACTGGATGGCCCCTGGGGTCTCTTCCAACTCTACATTTCTATGATTCTATGATTCTACGATTCAGCAAGCAAGTGAGGCAAGTGTGCAACTTAACCCATCGCGCAAACAACCAAGCGGCTCCACCAGCTGAGCGGTCTCACCCAGGTTGGCTTATTCATCCTCGACAAGGACAGTTTTACCTCACATCAGATACAGACGGGTGGTAAAGGAGTCACTTGGGAGTCCATGCGGAAGCTGGGCTCAAGTTTCGCCCGCCTACGGTTGGCTGAATCCAGCGACCCTTTATCACGTACCGAGTTACCACGACGTCTACGTGACAGTTCCGGAGCCACCTCAGAAACTACCTGGGCTAACCCTGGCCCAGGCTCTCTCGCCAGGTGATCCGCGCTGCGAGTCGCGCTCTTCCACACCCCATCCGGGGAAGCAGCACCCGCAAGGCGGGGAGACGGGAGACGCAGCTTCCCTGTCGTAGGATTGCCTCAAGGGTGATTTCCGCACTAGCCTGTTATAGCGCGATGATTCCACTTTCAACCTCCTCTGGCATCCTGGGGTTTGCAGTTTCGGGAGGGGCCGGCCGGCCCCTCCCGAAACTGCAAACCCCAGGATGCCAAGGAGGTTGAAAGTGGAATCATCGCGCTATAACAGGCTAGTGCGGAAATCGCCAAGGCCAACCACCCTGAAGAGGGCGCCGCTCCCCCTCCGCCCGGCAAACGCGGCGTTTGTTGCCCCGAATTGTCCACAAGAAAACCTGGGGAAACGGGACCCCCCTCGCCGGCCTGGCCTCTCCCCGGGATCCCAATTTCCGCCGCCCACCCCGACTTCCAGACGACTCCTTCAGGCCCTTCCACCCCCGCCTCGTCTCCTCCCAGCCCCGCTCCGAGCGACCCTTACCAGCTCCTTGGGCGGCTTCTCTGGGGTCTTCCCGAACAAGCCCATGTTGGACACCCGACCCCCACGCCCGCCTTCCGGCTTCCCCGCCCTTCCTTGCCTTTTCTGCCCAGGGAAACCAGGAAGTGAGCGGAACCATAGAAACGGAGAGGAGGAAGTAGAGCGGCCACCTTCGCCCCATAGAGAAAAGGCGTCATTGTGGGAAAGGTTACTTTTCGGAAGGGTGGCTCCTCAAACTGTAGCGGCCTGCGGGGAGACCCAAGGCCATTTCCGCACAGGACTGTTATAGCGCTATTATTCCACTTTCAACGTCCTCTGGAAGCCTGGGGTTTGCAGTTTAGGGAGGGGCCTTTAGAATCCTCAGCCAGAGAGCTCTTTGTAAACTACAAACCCCAGAATTCCACAGGATGTTGAAAGAATTATAATAGCGCTATAACAGTCCAGTGCGGAAATGCCCCAAATATAAAATACAAAATCAGTCACAAAAACAAGACACCTGTTGAGCAGACATTCAAGTTATATGATGTGGAAGCAGCATTTCAAAACTCTATAGTAATCAGATCTGCGGCAGAACATTATTCCAAAGTCCAGTATGATATTGTGGAAGTATTATTATATCTTTGTTGCAGATACCATAATCCTAACTGGAGACCAATCAATTTAGAAAGGGGTCTTCATGGTGTTCATTTTTAGAGTGTCTAATTTTATCAGTGAGTTTCTCCATAAGGGCAAATCACCAAATTTTTTGTTTCCAAAGATCTAGTGATGAATTCTTTTCAGATTTCCACCGTTGTGAAATCACTTCTCATGCTTCTAAACAACAGAATTATATTTTATGTGAAACGCCTTTGTATCCTTTACAAACAATGACAATAAACCCAATGATGGTATAAGCACTAAATTCTGATGAATTATTTTCCCCATTTATGTAAACATTTTTGCCGTAATTATTTAACTAAAGAGGATAGCCACCATATGTAGGAAAAAGTACCTATTTCATTGAAAATTTTCCTCATTTAGACAATAGTTGGTTAATTATATAACTAAGTTTTACGGTTGTATTGTAGCAACAAAAAATAATTTTAAAACTACTTATGTTCTCTCATCTTGGCAGAGATTAATTTTTGTAGGAGTTCCATAAAGAGGACCACCAGTTGTCCTCAGCTTCAGAATCAAGATCTTTTTCCCCCAAGATTGCTTAACTTCCCCAAAATGTTGCCATATGTAGCATCTAATAAAACAGAGCGAGTTTTAAATTACATCAAAAAAGATTCTAATTGTGAGAGAGGATGGTTTACAGCCAACTTTATACCAGGATGAGAAGCCAGGTGAATTACTTGGGGTTTGTGGAGCCAAGAGACAGACACTTCACCCACTTGAAGTTTCAGTTGAGTTCCTGTTTTAAGAAGTTGTCCAATAAAAAAATCTTGTAAATTATATTGCTCTTTAGCTTCCCAATCTTTGAACTTCAGAAGTTTCTTATCAGCTAAGAATAAAGGTTGCATTGTTGTGGCGAGGAAAAGATGAAGACCTCAGGTTGTTCCAAAACAGAAAGCTTTATTTTCCAAACCATTTATTTACTGCGCAGGGCAAGCAGCGGATATATAATGTCCAAAACTGCCAGCCCCGATTGATTAAAACACTTAGTTCTTATACCTTTGGTCAACAGCGTCAGCAATCAATCACATTTCTAGTCTACGTCAGCCATTACATTTGGAGCTTAATACCACCCCCAAAACAAGGGAACAAAGGCCTCAGTCACCAAATGACTGACAAAAGATGAGGCAAAAGAGTATGCTTGACTCCCTTTTACTTCCCAGGCACCTAAGCATAGCGATACAAGGCCAATCATACTTTTAAACTGAGATAAGGTAGGGACATCTGCTGTCCAACTCGCTTATTTTTCTACTCAAGCTGTACTTGTCTGAATTTAACTCCTTCATTCCCCCCTTCATGCCAAATTCAATTCCTTGCAATTTGAAGCATGCGCTATTTCCCTATTTCCTTTATAACACAAAGGATACATAGCAGCAAAAGTTACATAACAGCAGTAGGATTCCTCCAGCAGTCAGGTATACAAAACCTGTGAACGGGGCTTTCAGACCCACGGTTTTAGGGGAAAGATTTATTGTGCACAATGTCCCAGTGAGATACCTCTCAAAAGTCTGGGCCCGTCCAAAAAGAGAAACTGACATGTACAAGTGGTTCCCACTATTCTCTTGCCTAATCTTACTAATGTTGCAAAGTAAGGGAAGCTTTGCTAGACACATTCCATCCCCCCTAACACTGTCTCACAGAGTACCACTGTATTCCTTTCAAACACAGAGAGATTTCAATTGCAGAGGAAATTAACTAATTTTCCTCACTTCCTGAGGTCATCTAGGCTGGCCCACCAATTCAAGCATAACTACTTCAATTGTGCCATCAAAGCATATACTGCAGCCTTTCCCTCTATTACTCCAATCATTACAGATTGAAAACAATTTAACATGCAGAGTACAGACAAGCGGATTTAGGAAGGCCATTATTTATGCACAAAGCAATTCTACAAACAGTGTCTTTTACCCATACTTACTTAGGGAACCAGATAATCATGTCCACATGCCTGCAGACTACAAGAATGACTTTCTAACATTGAATACTTCTAAATGCATTTTCCCACTTCACATTTAAACTCATTTACATAATGACAACAGGTTGTATTTATCCAAATACACAGACCCCCTTCACGACTAAAGAGATAGTCTAAACCTATTTCACGCTGGGCTGACAACCAACAAAGCATCTGCCTCACATGAAAAACAACTCCCTCCTTTGGGATCATGATGACTCCCAATCTTTCAGATACGTCTTGCCAGAATCATACCCATTGCTTTCATTATAAGCTCTTTCCATTTCTTGCTCAGCCTAACTGTTTATCCCATTCCTGCATTGGTTGGTGCCCTGGGTGAAAGGTGATACCCTCAGTGGCCACACCAATTCATCCCAGAAGACAACCCATATACCCATTTACCATTGTAAAAGCTGGTTTCTTTCTAGAACTCATTTATGGAGGACCAGGCCCCCCTTTCCCATATAACTTTGCTATAACTATAGAAAAAGTCAACATTGGGATGCTTTTCTAGGCATGCCTGTAGAGATTCAGGGATTTCAAACTTTACATAACAATTGGGATAGTTTCCTAAGCTTAGGCCATGAGAACATACCCAGCCATTACTGACCTTCAGGGTGTTCAAGATCTGATTGACCAGTTGGTGAAACCAATTCACTTCCCAGCCTCTCCTGCCCAGCATTCTCATCATCACCATCATTACCAACAATTACCATATACACATATCTTCCAACCCCACAGAACATCCGTCTGTAGTGATAAAACAGGCAGGCCAGGCTTCCTGCCCCTCCTATGCCTGCCACAACCCATAATATTGTCTCCAACATTCAGGGATCTGGCCGTGTGTAGAGCAGTGTGTACGTCCCAGGTCACACCCGCAACAGGGCCTAGTCCCCGTCTTCTTCCTCTCCAGTTGCTAAGTCTGACCGTAAGTAGAGCCTGACAGCTTCCAGGTGTGTGTCAGGCAATAGGGTCTAGCTTAGATTTCTTCATTCACCAGTTGCGGATCTGACTGTGCTTAGAGTGACCAATTTCTCCTGGTCTGGCCACAGCAGAGTCTAGTCCGAATTTTCTCTCCCCTTTCCGTCTGGAGATCTTCAGGTTCAGAGGATTTTACAACCCAATCAGTAAAGGCTCTCTTAGCCCTGGCATAAAGTATCCAAAGCTTCAACCCTGCTACCTTTACAGCTGTAGGGGCAACCAGCAACACCTAATACAATCCCCTCCACCTATGACCCAGTTGCACTCTAAGGGGAATCTCTATTCCCACATTTTCTCCCTTGTTGTACTCAGAGCTTTCCCTAATCTACTAACTCTCCCTTATATGTCTCCTTGATCCACCCAAAATGGCCTCATGCTTTGGCTTGAAAGGGAACAAACAGCCTTATGGTTCTGTGAAGTGTGTACCTCATCCTATGCCATCCTATGATGGGGCTCTGGGAAGAACAAAAATACTCTTGGTTTTTCTGTTGTGGGCTGCACATGGAATAAAAGTGAAAAGCCTCTGTAAAATGGGCTAGGTAGATGGTGGTATAATCTTGCCCTGTGTTGGCATCCAGTCCAAAGACATAGCCAGGGCTGTTGTTTGGGCCATACACGTTGAACTACTGTTTCTTCGGGATTTTTATCCCACTTCCTCCACTTCTCCTGAGTTCTGAGGTCTGCAGGTACAATGTGACTTCCAGGTGATTCCTAGAACGGTGGTTCTTGCCTTTGGTGATCCTGTGGACAGATGCAGGTCTGTTGCTCTTGAGCATATGTGGTGTGTGGGCCTTTTAGGGCTGTTGTTGGTCCCTTAGCTGTCTCACAGCTTGCATCTCTCTTTTCTCTCTCCCTTGCCTTTTCAGTCAGCGTCCTTCAGCTGCAGTTCCACTTCCAGCCTGGAGGGCGCACAATCGCCTCTCAGAAGTGCCCCCTTATTTTCTCCCTTCCAGCTCAGAGGTACACCATCACCTCTCCTCCCAGCTTACTCGTAGGGGTGCTCTGTCACCTCCTCCATCCAGCTGAGGCTGCGCTTAGGGAGCCATTCCAATCTCCACCTTATCGGGGACTGGTGAGGGGGCACTCCTTTGCTGCTTGGACTGCCTTTCATCTTGGACTCTGCCCTTTCCTGTATTCTTCATGCTTTTGCTGCCAACTTTCCTTTTCCAGAATGTCACAACTCCAAGCCCTTGCCCTTCTCTGTCTGTGGGATGAGGAACAAAACCTTTTCCTCAGTCTGCTCTTGACATCTGGCCACTGACAGTATTCTACTTCCATTAGTCCCTGCATCTGTCAGTTGGACCATCTTTTCTGCTTTCCTCTTCCACACACGTCCACATCCTTCTCTGATTCTCTTCAGGCTCTCTTGCCTATATCTCTCCTGCCCCCACTGGGCACTTTGGCTCTCAGAGACCCTCACCCTCTTCTGGGGTCTCTTGTCTCTTCTGACCTCTGCTCCATCATTCGTTAATCTTCTTTCTTTCTCCGCTTGACAGCCAGTCATAAATCTTGTTTCATAGAGCCTTACAATTGCAGGTCCTTTAAACCTTCCTTAATTGTTCTGTGGAATCCTGAATCCTTTTCAAAGACTTCCTGAAGAGATTCCTCTGCTGCATCATAAGAGAGGTTGCTAACAATAGGAGTCTTTGGCTCTCCAACTATCTGTCCAGCAACCCTTTGCTGCCTCCAAAACCTTCAAATTCCTGAAGCCTCCTCCAAACACTCAGATAGCTTTGGGTTTTACAACAGTCCACAGCTCCCAGTATTTCCAGGCCGTCTCCCATCCAAGTACTAACCAGGCCCGACCCTGCTTAGCTTCCGAGAATCAAACGAGATCGGGCGTGTTCAACTTTAAACACATTGACTGGCTTTTACTAGCAGAGGCTGACACTGGGGAGAACCACTCCCCACCTGCCTGTCAAAGACACTCTCCCCCTTATCCACACCTGGGAGTTCTCTCCTGGATGATCTGCTTTGCCTGCTGGATAATTTGGCTCCTTTCTTCAGTAGTTACTGGCAATCTTGCCAGTTAGGCATGTGCATTGCCATGATGCTAGAACACAGTTCTACTATCTTTCAATTCAACAAATCAGACGTGGTGGAGGGCATATATGCATAAACAGGTATGTAGGGAGGTGTTGTAGATTTGGCATCATCTGAGTTAGCTGCCTCAATAGAAGGCAACTGCATTCCTAGCCCGAATGTCCACAGGCAAATCTTCCTATTAAGGGGAGTTTACAATTTCCCTAAGTTGTTGAGTAGCTTCTTTAATAAAAATCATGACACCATGGCTTCTGGTTCTGCTGCTTAGAATCCTCAGGCAGCCTCTCTGGTGGGGTCTGCCGCTTCTCCATCCCCCCCCTCCTTCTCATTGCAAGCTGGGGGTGGGGAAGAACTGCTGCAGCCATTTCTACTTTTTTTCTCTTCCATGCAAAAGCAGGCAGGTCTTTCATGCAAATACTGATTCTATTGCTCTTCCCCTCTCCCTGTCTGTCTCCTCAGGGGAGAGGCAGTTTCCTGTTGGTGTGTTTAATTCCCCCGGGGGGGGGCATCCAATATTTTACTTCTCTTGTTACTACAATTCCCATGTGCCCCAAAGTTCGTATTCTAAATGCTTTTTTTTTTTTTTTAAAAAAGTTGTTGACATAATAATGCCAGAATTGCAAATTCACGCTCCTCATTCCCTCCGTCTCAAGAGGGGGAGGGTTGCATTCAGCCCGATGGCCACAAGAAGTGAGAAAAAGCCATGTCTTTTGGAGAAACAGCCTTCCCTATGCTAAAGCTGCATTGTAATCTGGTTTTCCCTCTTTGATGTAGAAATGTATCAAAAAGGTAGACACAACTGCTGCCACACTAGAAAGAATAGTTCATTGTTCATTGTAAGGGAAAAACGAAACTAACACCTCTTGTATGACATGTTTGTCTATACGGGCTCTCAAGGTGTTTTTTTTTTGTTTGTTTTTGTTTTTCCTTCTGTGTGAGCCCAAAGGGGGAGAGATTCTTGATGGCTGAAGAGTTTGAAACATGAAACAGGCAGCTGTCACCAGAGTCTTCAGCAATGTTTTCCAGAACTCCCCATCCTGTATTCATTCACTTGAAAGCCTGCTCTTTTGTTATTATTATTTTTCCTCTACCTCTGATGTGTGTTGAAGGTTGCTTCCGGTTATTTAGAAATCAGACCCTGCTTCTATGACATCCTCACTCAGCCTGCCAGGCTGAAAATGAGTTATTAAAACTACTTCATAGCTCTCCCTATGTACACACTGACAGAATTCTTAAGCATTTGGCTAAAGAAACTTCCATTCTCCAAAAACCAGCAACTATGGAGTTAACATCTAAAGGAGAAGGGAGGGGCTACAGGGAGGGGAAAGGGAGGCAGGCAAAGGAATGCCGCTCTTCTCAACCCCCTTCCTGCTCCAAAACTTGAGCTAAGTAACATCGAGGTAAGAAAAAGTCTCCTATATTCAACTCCTTTTTCAAAAGCTTGCTGCTTCCTTTTTTTTTTTCTCCTGAAAGTCCTTTGACTTTTGAAGTGCCAGTCCATGGGATACTCTCTCTGCCTCTTGCAGAGTGATTTTCTTTCCAGTTGATTGAATCACCGACCTGTGCATTTGGAGAAAACAATGAAACCCTATTGTTTCCTCACTATTTCTCATTAACACCTACGGTTTCCTCATCATTTACATACTGACTTAATTTCTGCTTTTTCCAAGCCCCTGGCCAGATAACTTCCATCCCTGCAGGCAACTTCATGGTTAACTCAGAGCCAGGAGAGGGAGGGGCTATGGGCAATGGCACCCAGCAGAGGGAAAACAGAGCGCTTTTCTCCTGTCCTGGAATTTTCCTACACATATTAAAGTACAAATGGCACAGACATAGTAAAGTTTCCACTTAACCCTTTCATGAAGTTTTCAACATGCATTGAAGCAGAGTCTAAAGCAGTGCCTGTCAACTGCCACCTTCCACCCAGATTTCTTCCCAAACGACAACACACAGTAGGGGTGGGGGTGAGCTGAGGGTAGGGGGTCCCAACAGCTCGAAACAATGAGGTAGACACCTTTCAGACTCGCTGACTTACGCAGCCGGAAGTTCCGACGGTCTGCAGTAGAATGCAACGATCATTCTCTCATTATACACGCATACGCGCTTTCAAACAACAAACACAGCCTCCCACCACCGTTTACCAGACTTGAAGAGACGTCTCTTTACCAAAGTCTTCGCGGCTTCACTCACGGCCCCACTAGCCATGAGTTACTAGGGCGAGACTTGAGAGGTGATCAAGCTCTCTTTCCCTTGAAAACGCAAGGGAGTCAACTTCACCAATTAGCCGTGGGAGGCCTTATGCTTTCTGCATGACCAGAGTCCGTTGACTAGAAAATGCTGCTGCCAGGGAAACCACCCCGCTCAAAGCCAAACCTCTTCGACCAAAAGCAGTCGAGGGCGCCCTGGGTTTCGCCAAGAGGGGGGGTGGCGACCCCAACACTCAAGCATCTGTCAAGGGGGACCCCAAAAGCCCCTTCTCTCGTTTCCCGGCCAACGCACCAAAATGTTGTGGCGAGGAAAAGATGAAGACCTTCAGGTTGTTCCAAAACAGAAAGCTTTATTTTCCAAACCATTTATTTACTGCGCAGGGCAAGCAGCGGATATATAATGTCCAAAACTGCCAGCCCCGATTGATTAAAACACTTAGTTCTTATACCTTTGGTCAACAGCGTCAGCAATCAATCACATTTCTAGTCTACGTCAGCCATTACATTTGGAGCTTAATACCACCCCCAAAACAAGGGAACAAAGGCCTCAGTCACCAAATGACTGACAAAAGATGAGGCAAAAGAGTATGCTTGACTCCCTTTTACTTCCCAGGCACCTAAGCATAGCGCTACAAGGCCAATCATACTTTTAAACTGAGATAAGGTAGGGACATCTGCTGTCCAACTCGCTTATTTTTCTACTCAAGCTGTACTTGTCTGAATTTAACTCCTTCAGCATAAGAAGGGCAACAAAAGAGACAGAGGGAGAATAAGTTGTTTTTGGCATCTCTTCCATATTTTAAAGACATTATCACTAAATGGGTTTTGAAACTTGGAGAGGTGCTTCAGCGCAATAGGCATAAAAGGCAAGACCCTTATCCACTCTGGGTGAGACCTCCCTATTTCCACTAAAAAACAAATAGCAATATTGAGACATAACATAAATCTTAACATTTGTCTTGAATGAAAAGCTTCATCATAAAGTTTCAGACAAGAAATCCTTAGACCTCCTACCTTTATTTTTCAGAACGTACTTTTTTTGGAGAGCCAATTATGGACATCATACATTTTCATTATGAAGTCCATAATGCCTTTTTGCTGTGATGTAGACTTGAGTCTATTGACTTGGACTCAGGTCAGACTTAAGTCACTTCAGTGGCTTGACTCGGACTTGACTTGGCAAAAATTACACACTGACTCAGCTTGACTCGAGACTTGCATATTTTTAGTGACCGACTTGCTGCCCTTGATTCAGTAATATAGCACATTCATCCAGAAACCTTACAACTTACTGGTCACATGATGATCTGTCTCAAGCCCAAAGCGTGGACACATTTCTCAGAGGGAACAGCAAATGGTTTAGGCAATGAGCTTGAGGTCTGCACAGCAGCCTGTTCCTGCTACGCATAGGAGGAGCTTTCTAAAAATTTTCCTAGGGTCAGGAAGCAAGACTCATGCCCAGAGTGCGAATGTGTTAAGCAATGGGCTTGAGGAAGAAAGATCCTTCCTTCTAAAGGTTTTGGAGCTTCAGTAATGGGGAGTAAAAAGGATCCTATTCCCACTTCTGAAAAAGCTGAGGCTTTACAAACGGCAAATAAGAAGGATCCTATTCCCCACTTCCAAAGCTGTAGATGGCAAAATCACAAACACGGAGGGCTGACTCTACTTAAATTGTTAAAACTGACTTTATTCGACTCTGTCCAGAAATTCTGGAATGCAGGTTGGAGTATAAAGTTGGCTCCCAGACTTGAGACCTTTGACTTGAGGTATGACTTGGAAGTATCTTGCAAGGACTTGAGACTCGACTTGAGACTTAAAGGTAGAGAACTTGAGACTTGACTTGAGACTTGGAGTCAAAGACTTTCAGTTTCACCAAACTGAAAGCATTGTAATGGGTATGTTCAAAGGGATTGTTTGCAAAAGACAGGTAAACTTAGGTAAAATGGTCATATTGCCTACAGCAATTTTGCCCAACCAAGTTAAATTAATTTTCCCCAAGATTAATGTTGTTCAACATTGATTTAAATACAGGCTTACAATTCAGGTAATCTTGGCAAGTGAGTTAGGGATGTACATTCTAAATATGTTGTTGATGATATACTGAACTGGATATTCATTATCTTGTTTAATTGTGGCCTCAAAGCTGTATTTGTATTTAGGCTTACAATTTTAGATTTGCCCTTGTTTATTTCCAAGCTGTTGCTTTGCCAAAAAACTTTAAAATTTCCAGAACATGAGGCAAGTCGTTAATGGGGTCTATTAAAACATGTCTGGGCAGTCATTCAGTTCCAGATTGCTATCAAAAGCAGGAAATTCAACCATCTCCCAGACTTGTACCTGCTGAGCAGAAAAGCATCCAGCAAGTAACATTGTCATCATACTGCTTCTTCCTTCAGGTAATATTGAATTAAATGTGAAACATAAACATTTAGCTTTCATGAGGGTATGCCCAGTTAGCACATGAAAACCTTGTCTATATGGGTCCAAGCTAGGTGCTCCAGAGTTCAAACGCAGGAGACATACCCTTACTGGAGGAAGTGACCCACTCTTTCTTGCCTTACGAAAGGTGTGGGAAGACTGCCAAACAATCCTGTAGGGTGGGAAGAAGAAAGGATGGGAAAAGGGAGGGGGAGTTCAAGAGGCTAGAGCAAGGAGAGGAAAATGGTGGAGAAATTTACAACAAAGGATGCAAGATCAGTGTGGGAGCACAGAATGCCAAGAAAGCAAGAAGAAAAGCTGTGTTTTTGGTTAAACAGTTAAAATCTGTCTTGGGAGAAGAGCCTCTGGATTTTCCCCTTTATCCTGACTTCCAGTTAATTTGTGAAACACTTGCTTCTCTAGTTGCTTGCTTGCAGATTCTACAAACCACAGGTTCCTCCTGCTGGACAGAACTGCTAACTACAAACCAGATAAATATTTAACTGAAGAAAGGCCCAGCAGTGAGTCTACTAACTGGAAAGTTAACAACCTCTGGACTAACATATAGACCTTCCTTGGATATCAATGCTTGGGAAACAGAGTAGACAGAAACTTATACATATGTAACAAGCATTTTGTACATTCATCTGTTGGGAGATTTATACATCTCAAATAGGCATCTGTAGAAGAACTGTATATCTCTTAACATGCTTGCCCATATACTCGTTACATACATCAAATTGTTAGGATCAGGAAGTAAAACTCTGTCTGTAGCCTGATTATTTAATTATAGCACCACAAATAAAATCTCCCCTATCCTAGGGTTCAGGATATAGTAAGCAGCTTGTTTATTATCCTTGACCAATAATTTTAGTGAACTGAGATCTGGCTTCCTGCCAGGGTATCCACTGATATCTCCACTAGTCAGATACAGATATAGGCTCTCTTGAGCTGGCTAGCTGTCATCAAGCAGAAGTAAGGTCTATCCTGTTAATAAAATGCACTTGGTTTAATTCTTTCTTCTGTCTATAACTTATTGCTGTTCATTGTTGATATTTATCTGTCATCTTGTTTAGCCTTAACTCAGCATCATTCCCAAACAGAGTGCAGATTGCAGTTTTTCTATAAAGAACTGCTTAACTGTTTAATCCTATAATTGCACAATTTCTTCACCACACTAACTCTTTCATTCCATTTTAATATTAAAAGCCAAGTTTAGGGCCTAAACTTGGCTATGTACATGTATATAAAATTGGCTAAGTATATGTACAATCACACACACACACAAATATATACATACATATACACACACACATATACATTAAACCATCTAGCCTATAATACTACAGTTCAATTAACACAGGTGAGCAATTGGTTCCAGCTGCTGTAAATTCCTTATATATTGAGATGTGTTGGAACATCCCAACTAGCAGAAGAAATTACAGTCAGCCTTTAACTGTCACAGGTTTTACTTCAGCAGTTTTGATTATTTGGCAGTTTGTAGCTGCTGCTTAACTAGTTTGTCCTCTTTGTCCTCCTCCTCCTCTCCATCTTCATTCTTACAAACAGCTCCAGTCTGTACCTTTCTTTCCCACTGTAACACCTTTGCCAGATTTTCCAAGCCCCTCTGCTTCCATGAAACTCCTGTCCTCCTCCTCCTTTCCCGCCCACAGTCCCAGCCTGTATTTCCCTTTCCCACTGTGACACCACAACACCTTCACCTGGAAAGGAGTCAGAATGAAGAAGGAGGAGGAAGAGGAGGAGGAGAAGAATTCCTAGGAGGCAGAAGAGCTTGGGAAATCTGGCGGAGGCAGTGTGGTACCAAGGTGGGAAAGGCAAGTATAGCTGGTGCTGATGGTGGGAAAGGAGACAGAGATGAGGAAAAAGATGGCAAGGAGTTCCCAGGAGACAGAAAGGTGTGGAGAATCTGACAGAGGCATCCTGGTGCCAAAATGGGGAAGAAAGGTACAAATCAGGGCTTTGGACAAGAAAGATGTTTGTAACATGCATGTTTTGGGTGTGTGTGCATTATGATAGTCATGTTATTCCTCACTTTTGCAAGGATCCTGCACCCCTACCCCCCCCCACACAAAATCTGAGAGCCAACAGTATAAGTCACTTGCCAGTTCATATGAACAGCCCTCTCTCCCTAAAGAGCTTTTCCTTTCAGCAGTGTTAAGTCCTAGAAATCTTTTTTTGCTTTTGTATGAACAGCAGGCTCTAGCAAAAATTGAACTGAATATCCAGGGCAGATTTCTAACATACCTTTGTGGCTTACCCAATTTGCACAATGAATCCCCTGGAAAACATATTTAGAACGTTTCTACAACAGCTACTCTGATACAATTCACTAGAGTAAGAGAGCCACTGAGGGTTTTCCTGTTCAGCAAAAAGCCATAGAGATGGCAATCCACCAAGAAAGACTGCCAAAAAACCCATGAACAGCGTACCAGCAAAGTTCAAATCCTCTAGACTGTGGGCATCTTTCCTCACCGACAAGGCCTGAAACTTTCTGGAAATGCACCCTGGATGCATGAAGTTCCAGCACATGGCTAGCCAGTCTTAGATCAAAAATTCATTATGCCTTTTCTCCATTTCACATAGAACTATAAAAGTATTCAGTGAGAATGAATTTTGCTGTCATCATAAACACATCACACGAAGCAGAAGTGAGGATCAAAACAAGTCAGTATCTGAATCAAATCTGATATTTATGGAGCAGGAACTCTCAAACCATTTATTTGTTTTTTAAGAAGTGTTTCACTTGTTGAGTAAATGGTCCGAGAGTTCCTAGTCCAGAAATGTCTGAACTTTGATTCTAAATAGCCCCAAAGAAGGCTTTAAGAGTACACATAGTCTCCAATTTTTTCATGGATTTCATTGGATCTTATCCAGTTTCTGCTTCTTCTGCTTTTCAAAACCAGAGGACAGTGAATCCCATAACTCTGGTTTGGCAAAGGTCACAGCAAGATGCCCCTCCTTTTTTTCAGCCATTGGACAGCAGTGAACTCTTGTTTTCTCTGACATTAGATGACTCTGAGTCCTGCATCTCTTCTTTAAATTCCCTTTCCTTTCCATCAAAGTGTCAAAGCAGAGCAGTTCATTGAAAGCATGTGGATGTGGAGAAATATATCTAAAGATGTTCTCCCACCCAAGAGCCAAAGCACCTTGTATTTATACAGAGAAACAAATATGATGACCTCAAACACATGAGAATAGAGCATGAGACTGAAAACACATTCTTCACAACTACTTCCTCGTGGAACAAGAAATTTCGAGTTCTCTTATCTCCCTTTTGGCTACATGATCTGTAAGCTTTCTGCTAATGACATTTTATTACTATTGGTGTTTGATTCCACAGTTCTCCCCTTCTGATCACTGGCCTTGCAGAAAGATCACCTTCAATCTATTTCAGTCTTTCCTAGACGACCACAGTCTTCTTCTACATCTGAAGGTTCCCATCTTCCAATTGTAAAATTAGTTTGACATGTTGCATCCTGTGTGATCTTTTCTTTATCTTACACCTTCTTGAGCATATGGAACACACTACTGCTTGTAAAGTAATATAATATGCACACAATATTTAGAGAACATTAAAGATAGCATGAAAGATCTACCACATCGTACCTCCAAAATTTTGGCAGGTGATTCTGTCAAACCTCTGGTTGATGTCTAGAATAGGGAAATGGCCAGGGCAGTGAAATTTGCCTAAGAACTGGTAGAGCCAAGCATTTTTTTTGTTACTAGCCAGCTAGCCAATGCCACCCAATCTGAAGACTTCAACTAATCTTACCCACTGCCACCAAATGTGAAGGCTTTTCCTTATCCCCATATCTGTCACCAATGTAGGGACCTCCTCTTGTCCCACCACCATGGCCATCAATTCTGGGGACCTCAGATGTCCTTGTGGTTCCCATTTGAGATATTCTTCATCTACTGCCCCCTATTTATTAGCTGCTGCCACCACAGACACTGTGGCCATTTCTACATTACACTGCTATTATTCCACTTTCAACATCCTATGGAATTCTGGGGTTTGTAGTTTACTGAGGCCAAAGAGTTCTCAGGCTGAGAATTCTAAATGCCCCTCCCTAAACTGCAAACTGCAGAATTCCAAAGGATGTTGAAAGTGGAATAATAGCACTATAACAGTGTAGTGCAGAAATGACCTCAGTCAAGAAAGGCATGACCCTGAGTCTGCAAGACCTAAACAGGCAAGTTGATGACCAGGGCTCCTGGAGGTCTCTCATTTATACGGTTGCCATAAGTCGAAGCTGACTTGATGGCTAATAATAACAACAATGTTCTGTTTCTTAATCTACCTAACACACATGTATTATAATTAGTTAACTGCATCTTTTGCAACCCAGACCTTGTCAGAAGTGCTGTTTCTTTTAAAATAACCCACACCTACATAGTTATAGACATATACCTGTTGATTTTACTTGTGCCATGTGGAGTTGTTACTTGATAAGCCTTCCTATTGCATTCCAGGTATTAAGTGGCCACAGCTTTCCAAGCCTCAGAACGTGTACAGGAGTTCCATTCATCAACTGCTTTGTGACAATGTGGACTGTGAGGTGTGTGATTCTGCAGCTCAAGAAGCTGCACAGCTGATTTATACTCTGAGAGTACTGCAGAAAAAAGAAATATCTGGGAGAAAGAACAAAGCTATGGCCTAAATTCCAAACCTTTAGTTCAAGTGAATATACAGCATGGGATAATAAATTGACAACTATGTCTTCTTGTGTGTTTTTTGTTAACAGGCATCCCTTGGAAAAATTCTCACTTGAACCTAACTTAAAAGTTGTTCAGTCCTTCATCACCTGACATACTTGTGGATTCCTCATCACCTGACATACTTGTGGATTCCTCATCAGTATCATTGACCATATAATCAGAAGGAATGTTAGCTAAGTCTTGCCAAGATACCTATCTTTTTTAGATTGAAAATGGATCTAGATATCCCGCTATATAATCTAGCTTCAGCATAATTCTTTTCATTTCTTGAAAATTTTTGAATTTTAATAACCTTGAGTTCTTACTGGACTTGCCTCATCTCTTCTTCTAATGCTTGGCATTTACTGGAAAATTCCCCTACAGAAAATTTTTAACTGAGTATCTATATGTGTGTCAATTGTAGTAATTTCCTATTGAGCCCTCTCAGTAATTAATCATATGAGGTCCAAGGAACACAGTCCATTTAATTTTGAAATCAATGCTGTCAAGGAATATGATTGGGGCCTTCTTAATTTTCACACCTCTAGTATTCTTTTAGTTCTACAATAACCTCTAGGAGAAATAACATGTAAATCGAGCTTGATCAGTTTCTTTTTTTCATAAACATCAAGTTAGACAATTCTGAAGATTTTTCATGTGCAGCCTCATTGGTAAACAAAGAAATTGTAACAACACTGGTTTTACCAGCCTCAGAATAAGGAAGAACAGAACTCCACAGACCTTAAAAACAGAGGTTAAAATAAAAGGTAGCCTAAATAATATTGACAATCCTAACTACAGTAGATCAGTTGAATAAATTGTTGAATTATTAGACAACCTGCAGGTAAATCCTGCTGATTCAGTGAGTTCATTCTATTTTGCAGTACCAGCAAGATCCAAGCAAGGGGTATGTTTTTATATTTTGAGGCATTTCCTCATCTCAGTGAATTCTCATCCTTCCTCCATGCAGGAATACACAATCAAAGCATTCCCAACAAATGGTCATCCAGCCTCTGTTTAAAAACCTCCAAAGGAGACTCCACCACATGCTTAGGCATTGTTTTCCATAAGACAAAAGGCGCTATGCTGTGTGAATTGTGGGGCATTTTCTCATCCTAGTAGAAGTTACCATGTATCATGGGGTATAAAATGCTCCATTGTCTCTTTCACACTGCCAGTTATAGCGCTTTAATCCCACTTTAACTGCTACGGAATGGAAACAATAACTTTCATACCCTCTCTGAAATAATGCTATGGTGCTGCTTTGGTGATGCATGTTCCCACAATCAGTCTTCTGCACTGCCTCATTGACCCTGCCTTCCTACCTATGCTGCATAGAGCATGCATACTGTTTGTTTTTTATTTTTTGCCACAATTGCACAATTTCCATTCCTCAATACATATTTCTTTTTTTAAAATTTGTTTTGCCTTAATTACAGCATGTTGGCGACCGCTGTGGCAGTACAATTGCACAATTATGGCAAAACAAATTTTAAAAAAGAAATATGTACTAGGGAATGGAGTAAAAGCAATGTTATTCATCTGCACCATGATGTCTTCTTTGTGGAATGATCTCACCCTGATTGGTGATAAGGATGAGGAGAAGAGGAGAACCATGCCCACTCAAACAACATGACTGTCAGAATATCAGAAATGCAGCAGAAGGAAACGATTACACCAAGAAGCAATAGTTGAACAGCAGCAGTACTGGAGCCATTAATGGGTTTTTCCCATCAGGTAAAAGATGAAATCCAGTAACAATGGATCTCATGATATCATGTGATCACTGCAGCTCCCAACTTGACATTGAGCCTCTTCAGACAAGAAAAAAAAGTCTTTGAAAAGCCCCAGGTTTTGTTCCCGTACAAACTGATTTTATTTTGGAAATCTACATGATGTATATCATGAAGTATTCCCAGAGAACTCCCAACACTACCAAGAACTTTTCATTCCCACTCCCCAAGTCAATATTTCCTAAAATGAAACGTATTTCTTCATGGTTGTTTGTGTTATGCCAGAAGTAGCTAAGATGTTCATCAACATGAAACACAGCAATTGTTTCCAGGACTCAAATTCAGCAGTGATCAAGTGAGGGAAAGAGGAATGCTAGCAAAAATTAAATGGTCCTAATGCTTATCTAGTGTAATATTGCCAAAGCGCTTTAACACTTCAACTATAACTCTTGAATAATAATTAAAAAGGGCTCAGGGGAAACTGGTGAAAGTCCATTTCTGAAAGGTTGCCTTAGTCTAGGTGGGAACATAATTGGAGGAGGAGAAGGAACCACAAGGGAAGGGAAGTAATGGAAACCAAGGATAGTTCAAGAAAGAGTTTGTATGCAAAACCATGATTATGCAGGTAAAATCAAAACAAAAAGAACTAGAAAGTCTCGATGCTTCTCAGACTTTTTTTCTCTTTGGATAACCCCACTGTGGTTATGAATCTTACAAATATCCTTGTGTTGCGAAGAAAAGATGCCAACAGAAGAAAGACAGATAATAAACCACAAAACATATCCAGTTCAGCTACAGTAAAACACAAGATGCATGCATGAGTGAATAATTTGCCTGTAATTTAAACATGCCAATAAAATATTGGGCTATATCAACACTTAGTTATGCTTCGAGCAGACATGCTGAAGCCAGGGAGGCTTAAATTACTTGTAGCTAAATTAAACCTTTCTGATTTTGATGGATCTGCCTCCAAGCATGACTAAATTTGGATCCAAATCAATTCCTCCTCCATCATGTTCCTTTATATTCAAATATGAAATAGTTTCCACAGTTTGCCGTGCACATCTGTTTGGTACTCCATTGTTTGTCTGTTGTTTCAGACAAATGTCTGCTTATCCATCCAGCTAATCCAGATGTCTTGGTGAACTTTTTCCCTCAAGCCTACATATGTATGCAAATATATCTACCTGTCAATTGTTTGCTGTACATAAGAGCAATTTGTTATCTGCACCAAATAATCTTTCAGTGAAAGGAGATTCTTACCAGTCATAATAGCTATTTTATTTCCATACCTACAATATGAGTTCAATTGTACTGAAAGCACTTTGCCTACCCAGTAAGCAGTGATGTGTTCAAGTCTTTACTCCACATCACAAGTCCAGTCTCAAGTCTCTACCTTTAAGTCTCAAGTCAAGTCTCATGTCCTCGCAAGATACTTTCAAATCAAATCTCAAGCCTCAAGTCTGGGAGCCAATGGGAGCCAACTTTATACCCAAATCTGTATTCCAGAATTTCTGGACAGAGTTGAATAAAGTCAGTTTTAACAATTTAAGTAGAGTTGGCCCTCTGCTTTTGTGACTTTGCCATCTGCAGCTTTGGAAGTGGGGAAAAGTGGGATCCTTCTTATTTCTCATTTGCAAAGCTGGAGGCTTTTTCAGCAGTGAGGAATAGGATCTTTCTTATTCCTCATTACTGAAGCATCAAGAGCTTTAGAAGGAAGGATCCTTCCTCCTCAAGCCCACTGCCTAACATATTTTCTGTTCCTCTCTGAGATATGTGCCCTGCTTTCTGGGCATGAGTCTTGCCTTCTGCTCTTAGGAAAAGTTTCAGAAAGCTCTTTGTATATGTACTGGGGACAGGCTGCGGAGCAGACCTCAACCCCACCTCAAGCTCATTGCCTAACCCATTTGTTGTTCCTTCCGGGAAATGTGTCCACATTTTGGGCTTTAGACAGAATGTCATGTGACTAGTAAGTTGTAAGGTTTCTGGATGAATGTGTTATGTTATTGAACCAAGTGCGGCAAGTCAGTCACTAAAAATATGCAAGTCTCAGGTTGACTCGAGTCAGTGTGTAATTTTTGCTGAGTGAAGTTCAAGTTGAGTCATTGAAGTGACTTAAGTCTGACTTGAGTCTGAGTCTATTGACTCGAGTCTACATCATTGCCAGTAAGTTTGTTGAGTCAAGAGATGAATCCTCCATCTCCTATCTAGTAGACTGAAAGACTGCTTCACTATGGACTTGGTTATAGCTTCTCCAAAAGGACTGAAGCTTAGCAAATAAAGGTTGGGTCTCCTAAAGTTAATATACATGAAACTCCCCAATCTCTTCAGAAAAATATCAGTTATAGCACTTTGTCTTCTATAACAAAAAACAGATACAGCTTATCTTCTTGACCAAAGCCAACGTCGGTGGCCTTTTCCATTGAGAGTATTTTCATGACTTTTAAAAGTTATGAAGGTTCAGATCCATCTGAGTGCCTTTTATGAAAACTACAAAATTGATATCAGGGATATGAGTATAGTGTTTTTTTTCTTTATTTCAAAGATATCACAAACTGTTTGCATGCAAGTAACCTTCTTGACAGATCCACACATACATGATAATATTTAGATACATACCAGTTCAGCCAGCTTCTGAAAACTTGTTATCTTCATGAATTTGTTATCACTGAAAAGAACTTGAATGTGCACAACTTTGGTTTACTGTATCATGGAATCATCACTGTATTGAGAGGTGTAAAAATGACAACAGGAGTGTTTGCAGATGCAGAGGGTTTAGACCCTGCAACAATCCCAGATGTCAACACTGTCTTCATACCTACTACAGCATCACCATTATAGCACCTAATAATATCACCCACTACATCAGGGATTTCTTTACTTTCTCCTTTATTTAAATGTGATACATGGCGTCTTTTGTCAGTATCGTCCTTCCACATTCTACACAAAGCAAGCCCATCAATTTGGATGCAATGCAAAAAAATAAAATAAAATAAAAATAAAATAGATATAAATCTCACATCAGAAATGGCAATCTTCAGAAACTGAGGGAAGGCACTTCAAGTTCCTAGAACTTCCTGTGTCCATAAGGTAGCCATTGTGGAACTAAAAATGTCAAAAAGATATAAGAGAGTGTTACAATTCATTAAAAATTCCAAGCTATCACCAGAGATTTTTATTGAAAAAGTGTACAAAGACTTTGTAAATAGGACCTTCTTTGTCAGAGGCTTTGTTGACTGAGAGATGCCTTTACACTTTCTCCAAACAAACAGTGTTCCTAGTGGAAATCCTGCTGTAGGGATCATTTTTTTCTGGAACTTTATCTGATGCTGTATTTTTCTGCCAATTGTTTTCCACGCCACACAGGTGCTTACCATAGTTGCCTGGGATGTTGTACTGCAATCCATCATGTTAGACGCGTAAAATATAGGAAATTAACTTGTAGTTATTCTTCTAAAGAGACAAACATTGACAAACCCTAATGTTCAGAGGGACAGACAATGAATGCATGGCTAAGCTTGTTTCTGTTTTGGAAAATCTCTTACTTCTCAGTCACAAGGACAAGCAGCCAAGACAAAATGTAGCAAGTTGTCTGTGCCCACAGACTCACATCCACCCTTTGGTGAAGTAAAATGTTCAGTTAGTTGGCAAAAATAGTATTTTTGAGGTGTAGGTGTTAGTTGTTAAATATAAGGGAAATACATGCTATCTTCTTTAATTTATTAAAAATATTCCAGAAAAATAATCTCCACGTAATGCTTTGAGCATGTTTGAATATTACATTTAAATCAAACATGCTACATCAGATAACATTACTCAGGACACTGGAATTGTTTTTTTGGTTCTGCTTTTCTTGGAAAACCTATCTCACTGATCTCCCCACATGGGCAAAGTGGCTGTTTGGATGTAGCTGAACACTAGCTTTCCACAATGTTACCCTGATTTCTGGGGTCCCGGGAGGGACATCTCAATGTGCTCACAATGGAGAAGGGAATTAGCAGAGCACAAGCTAGCGATATGAGAGGCAGGGCAACGTAGTGAGATCTTTTACCCAATGTCTACGGGGTCAGGCTGAGTCAAGGAGCAAACAGAGGTAAATAATAATAGTTGTTTTTATTGATATACAGTCAAACACGTGTATGCAACACACTCACACAGAGATCTATTGAAATAAAGGTATGAGTTGGATAGAGGGATTTCAAGAGAAGGTATTGTATGGGAAATACTACACCTGTCCTGAAGCCCGGGTAGTCTGAAGAAGAAGTTCGTGGAAGTGAGGATTCTCAGCATGAGGAGCTGAGGGGAAGGCTCGTCGAACGAAGCGACAGCAAGGCAGGACGGAAGTCAAGAGCGATCTGAGCGATCCGATGAGACGCTCAAAGTCAGGGGGTTTTATAGGGGAAATTGTGGCCGTAGGCTAGTCCATTCTCAGGGATAACAATGAGTTTCGGGCTGGAGACAAAGCCTCCAAAAGGTCAGTATTTTACATGATTGAGTTATGACATAGTTGTCAATACAGTAGCCAGTATGCAAACGCAGAGTGCTTGACAGTTGAGTATTCGGATTGCCAAGCTGCCTGCTCAGGGCAGGGAGTTCTTTGTAAGTAGCGTGCATACATAATGTGGTACTTGCCTTGAGGTCTCCTAAAGCAGCAGTCTGGCTATTTCTGGCCTGCCTGTATTTGTTTGGAATGTTTCGGCTATTGTCGGCCGTGCCTGTATGCGTGCTTGTCCGGGGGCCTTGCAAGCACGTGGAGAGGAATGGGTAAAGAAGGCCAAATTATTGATATCAAATGATATCTAATATCCCACAAGTCTGGGCTAGAAACTGTGGTAACAAGAAGCAGGTGGTAACAGTTTTACTGGATAGACTCACTTGCAGTCAGAGGTGCATTGTTCTGTAAGAAATACTGTGGCTGAAAGCAAGCAACCATGGTCAGAAGGAGAAACAGTGTAAGAGGGGTGCTTTTACAATTATTTATCTAGATATACAATGGTTTATACCCCATTTTTCACAATATCCTGTGAGGCAACTTGCAGATAACACAGTTATGCTAATAAAATGCAATGAACAATGTCAAACTCTAAGAATCGATTACAACAATCCCTCTGTGTGTATGTGTGCATGTGTGTTAGGAGAGACCTGGGAATGATGGAATATAGAGTCATGCTATAAAGAAAACCACTTTTTTTTAAAAGCTACCTGCTGCCTGCTTGCTTCAATGCTTTCAAGAGCATCTAGCTTCCTTTGTGACCTGAAGCTGAGAGGCCCAAGCAATGGCCTTGAAGATAGATAGGGAGTTAGTTAGTTAGAAGGAATACAGCACATAGATAACAAAGAAAGAGTTTAAACTCTAGTAACCTATAGCTCATTTAAATGGTAAAAATCACGCCCAAGGAGAATTTGTTAATTGCCCCTCTGCTTATTATGGGAAGTTGGGAATTTGACTGGCTTAGTACACATGCCCCCATACCTGATGCCCACCAGATTTAAGTAGAACTGATGTAATGGTAGATTCTTTTCTCATTAACATGTAGAAATATATAAAACATAGTGCCTTCTGTTTGGCTACCTCATTTGCAGAAATCTCATTTCTGGGCAATTTTTCCCCCTACAGCAAATAAAGTTACTTTTGGATCTCCCCCTGGTGTGTAGTTTTTGGCTGGTCACATGCCAGGAAAGAAACAGAACCCACTTTGTTGGTATCAGATGTACCTGGAACCCACGTCTCAGATGGTTTTTTTGTCTGCCACCCTCCCTGGAGCATGGCAGCAGTCTGGACTACTAATGGAAGAGTGAAGTTGCTCCTGGAAAAGGGTACCTACTGTCTTTGACTTTGCCTGCCATCTAGTGGCTATTCCCCAGGAGAACGCAGCACTTTCTACACAAGAGTCCACTGAGATGACCTTAAATCAAAATTAAAAATTATGATAAATATCACAATACTCCCTATTAAAACAACATAATAAAAACACAATACAATGTGAAAAAGGTCTCTGGAATCACAATATAAATTGAGACGGATGTATTCCTTAACTTCTCAAATTGATCATGAAACCTGGAGAATGTAGACTGTGTAGGCATAGTAAGTGGTTCTTTGTTGTGCTTGTGTGTTCCTGTATATTACGGCAACTCATGAATTTTCTAGGGTTTTCTTAGGCAAAGAATACTCAGAGGTGGTTTTGCCAGTTGCTTTCTCTGAAATATAGCCTGCCCCACCCGGTATTCATTGGCAGCCTCCTACTAAACATGTACTAAACAGAGCTGACCCTGCTTAGTTTCCAAGATAAGTATGGATCTGGTGCCTTTAAGGTATTTAGGCATTGGCTTATGGTTTTTTTTCTTTCAGTTTTATTTGGCATATATTTTTGTGGACTTCACTTAACCAACAGTTGAGCGCCTGCTTCCTGGACCTGGGAAACCTCAGGGAGAAGAGAGTGCAAATAACCTTGTTTAATGTGTATGTTGGAAGACCAAAGATGTACAACACCATGATGCAAAGTTATCTTTGGGTGAATGGTATCCTTATAACATGTTTCTTTGCGCATTTTTGTTTGCACTTCTAGGCTTTGAAATTTGTTCATATTAATACTGTCAAGTTTTAGACACTGGCCATTTCCACACTATACTTTTACAGTGCTATTATTCCACTTTCAACATCCTATGGAATCCTGGGGTTTGCAGTTTAGGAGGGGCATTTAGAATTCTCAGCCAGAGAGCTCTTTGACCTCAGTAAACTACAAGCCCCAGAATTCCATAGGATGTTGAAAGTGGAATAATAGCACTATAACAGCATAGTGTGGAAATGGTCACTGATAGCTCAGTTTCAATTTACTTTGTGAGACTATATTTATATGTAACTGTCATGAAATCAATCTGTAAACATATATTTGTTTTGTAATAGTGACAAAATGGCTCATTTCCTACACAGGTTTTTCCAAACACATACCTAAATTCTGTGACCAAGTCATCATACTGGTATAGTGATTGTACACCACACCTTCATCAACATTATCAGGAGATATGACCTTTCATGGATGAGAGTGAAAACAAACTGAATGCTGAAGAGGCACTTTATACACCTCTTCTTTCTGAATGTCCACAAGCAAATGACAAAGAAGAAAAATACTCTGGTGTTTGAAAAGGGTGATGACATAGGCCCTTTCCGCATGTGTGTGTGTGGGGGAAACGCCCCAAAAAGGAGCTTACTGGCTTTGTTTTCCGGCCGGCCGAGTCCGTCGCCACAAGGAGCAGCACGAGTTCCCTGCTCCGCAGTCCTCTGGCGTCCGAAATGGCGGCTTCCGGTTGGTGGAGGTTCTCCACCAACTGGATGGAGATCTGCAGGCACACACTTGCGCGCACGTGCAAATCTGCTCTGGAGCCGGGCAACGGAGCTACACTTCGCTCGCTCCATGCTTTTTAAAAACCTCAAAAAAGAGGTTTTTAAAAACCACGCTGCGCGACCAGTTCTGGTCGTGCAGAACCAGACTGAGGTGTGGATCTACAGAAAGTAGTCCATCCCAGTCCACTCTACAGTGCAGAAGACCTCCGTTGGAGGTCGCTCTTCACCATTTTAAATTCCCAGTGCAGAAATGGCCTTAATTAACTGCTTGCTGAACACTTTGCCGTTTTGTCTTGTGTGCTGCCACAGTAATGTTTATGGTTTATTGTTGTTAACCACATAATGCCTGATGATATTCATGTTATAAATAGTACTGAACCATCCAACATTATATTTTTAATTGGAAAAAAGTAACATGCTAAATCTTAAATCTTAAATTAAACATTAAATCTGACATTCTGTTAAAAATGAAAAACTTCCAGTTGTCTACAAATTAAAGGCTTCCAATATTCCACAAAGGACTTTGTTTTCCTCATTTTCTTCTCAGAAGCAAGTGTAGACTAGCTGCAGCAGACAAGGAGTGCTCCATTATCCCTAAGTGTTCTGAGGTTGGTATTTTTTTTTTTTGTCTTTGATCATAACCTCTTCTTAAGATTTTCTTCTGTCAAAAAGCTGCATGATTGTGAGACTTGTTTTATTAACGCTGAATAGAATGGGATCTATTATTTGCTTAGCCCATTTAATAGAAAATCATTAAATAAGTAGATGTAAAAACACACCTGCAATGCACAAAATGAATAGTGGTCTGCCAGTTCTGGCTCCCCTCTACCTCACTTTGAAAGATATGCCTCTTGAAACCAGTTTTAGGGTTCCAGGCTATTATCATTTCTGCACGAGAGAGAAGGAGCGGTTCACTGTGTGTCAAGAGCACTGTTTTTATACTCCGATTCGAAAACTGAATTCAGAAATTGAGAAACTGTGTTGTCTGCACTTCCCCTCCATTTACATCGTACTACTGTGGACCAACAGCAGTTGCTGCATCCACAATAGCAAGACCCTGGCCACTGCCATTCCTCTCCTTCACCCCACCCTGCCATTGCTGATTGGTCTGTTTTTTAAAAAACACACATTCATTTTGAACACATTTCTGTGTTGCTATGTTTGTACATAGGAATGTATGTTCGTTGATACATGGAAAAAAACACATTTTCACAGTTCATTACCAGATCCACTCTCTTCTTGCTGTCCATTTAACACAGGAAGACAACAATGATGGCAGCCTGTCCTTTGATGGGCGGAGGAGAAAGGGACGAAAGTGAGGGAAGAGACAGCCTGGGAATGCTTATAACCAGCCACTTCCGCGATGTGAATCGATGCTACGCTTCTGCATGTAGGTGAAAACTGAAGCAGAACTGGTTGGGCAGATTTACATCAGAGTTTTTCCAGTTTTCACACACAGCGGTTTTGCATCACAGGAAACTGCAGTGAACCATTCTAGGAGCTGAAAATGTGCAGAACCACGAGGAAAACTATGAAGCTAAAACAGTTCAATGTTCAGACAGGAGGGTAAGAATTCGACGCTGCTATGATGTCATTAGTTACGTCTAAATCAGTTCTTCTTAGTATTTCACTAGCTGTGCCCTTTTTAAAAAGCCCTTAATACTCTGCTGCCAGGAAGATGATCTGATGAAGCTAGGCATAAAAGAAGGAGTAAAAGAAGGAAGAAACACTACAAGGAAGAGCCAAATCCTACATTACTGATTTCAAAACCCTGATAGCAGTCCCTTTCTTGTGTATACACTTGCAAATATAAATACAAGAAGATTACAGTTGGCCTGCACTTTTGCAGATTCAGCATTTGTGGGTTTGATTATTCACAGGTTAATTTAATTTATTTAAAACATTCTCATTGTATTTTTCCCTGTCATTGAAACAATAGGTTCTCTCTAGGAATCTCTAAGTCCTCTAACACGATGTTATGGTCCACTTCTCTAGGCATTACTGGATCCTCAGCATGACTCTATGTTCCACGTGCACTGGAAGTTGATCACAAAATCATGCTGGAGGACCTAGAAATTTCTAGAGAAGTCCTTTCAAGTTAAAAAGAAAAACATTCACATTTTTTTTATTCATGGTTTTTCCACTTTTGCGGGGGTCTTGTGGTTAAAGTTGAGGGCTGACTGCAATAATGGAGTCACTACATTCAGTCCAGAGTTCCTGATTGTCTCCTAGCAAGCTCCTTCTTCATCAACTGCTAATTACTTTCAGATGCGAGTCCCAGTGGATCTCCTTGTTGGTAATAACAAAGAAGGTTCAGGCCATGTTCCTCCTTGGGCTCTAGGTCCCCCACTTCTTCACTTTTCTGGAACCATCTAGTGTTAGAAGAGTTCCCTTCCTGCGCCCTTTTCGCACGGGCCTTTTCTCACGCGACAGCCCCGTGAGCCTCGCAGGAGTGGGAGCGTTGCTCCGCACGACGCACTCCCACTTCCGCCGGGCTCACAGGGCTGAAGCGGCGCGAGCGCGGGTTTTTGATTTTCGCTTCGAAGCGAAAATCACCCGCGCTCGCGCAATGCTCCCGGCGCCCACGCGCACTTACCTCTTGTGCGGAGCGTCCGGGAGCCGGCCAGGTCGCGCTTCCTTCCCTCCGCCCCTGCGGAAGGAAGGGACAGGGCGGGGCGCTAGCGTGATGGACGCGACACGTCCTGCTTCGCGCGTGCGTGCGCGGGGGAGCGGACGCGACAAGCGCCTTTCTCGCGTGCGCGGGGGGGATGGATGGGACAGGCTCCTTTCTCTCGCGTGTGGGGGGACGGACGCGTGAGCCGCCGCCGCCTCCGGGAGGCTGCCGCTTCCCCGCTCGTTCCTTAGCCTGCGGAAGGAAGGAGGGGGAAGCGGCAACCTCCTGGAGAAGGCTTCTTGCACGAGCCGCCCTCCTCCGTCGCGCGAAAAGGGCCCTGTTTTTATTTCTTTTTGCTCATCCACCAACACAGGCTGTCTAATCCTTTTCTTCTCTATCCACTCCCTATTTGTCTTTTTACCTTTAAGGATGAAATACAGTATGCTAAAAGTGGTCATGAGCAATTGTCAGATGTTAGGGGTCTGCATTGCCCCCTGAATCCTTTGAAACCTTTGATGGAGACCTGTCATACTGGTTGAAATAAATTGTGTGGCTGGTAAATTGTGTGTTTTCATTTTGATTTGCTTGCTGTTTTACCCACCCAAGTTCATGCCACATAGGTAAGGCATGCTTGCATTAAGGTTCTCTCCCCCACCTCTCTCCCCCACCTCTCTCCTCTTCGTAAATATGCCCTATGTGGTGCGATTAAGATAATTTGATTTTGGCCTCTCAAAATCATGGACAGTGACAGCACGGAACTTGAATCTTAAGGGGCTGGCACTTATTGGTGGTTGAAATTGTCTATTTCATATATATATATACACACACACACACACACACACACACACACACACACACATGTTATAAAGAAAAAAGAACAATACATAGGAAAATAGAACAAAAATGCCACATAAATAACAGAAATGTGAAAAAGAGAAAAATTACAACACAAACAGTTTACTTTACTATTCTCTCCAGATTCTTTATCATCATATACTTATTCAACATATTATGTATCATATTGATTATATATCTTTATTTCATATATCTAAATCTCATTCTCTTATATTCATTATTGCTATAATAATTTCATTCTTAAATCTATTCTTTTCAACTATATTTAACCTATTGCTAATACTATATATGATTCAGTTATTAACCATAAACTCTAACCCTAAATGTGAACCCATTCCCAGAGCCAATTATATTTCAGTTTACTCTGCTTTCCAAAATTGTAATTCTTGTGAAGGTGTGATACTTCCCTCTTTTGTTAAAGCCATTTCCACAAATATTTTCCATATTGCTTCAAAGTCATTCCTTTTCATTATCCCTTTTTAAACCTTAATTCAACATGTTAACTTATCATTGATCACAATTTTCCACACTTCTTTATACCAATCTTTTATTTGAAAGTCTTCTTGAGTTTTCCATTTTCTCGATATAATTAGCCTTGCTGCAGTTAATAAATTTGTAATTAACTCCTTCATTGTCCGGGTGCAATTAACCTTATCAAATATAGATAATAATGCTATAATTGAACATATTTGTAAATCAATTCCTGTTATCTCTTTTATGTCTTTAAACACCATTTGCCAAAATTTCTGTACCCTTTCACAATTCCACCACATATGGATATATGTGCCAATCTCTTGACAACCCCTCCAACATAACCTTAAATGATTCTTGTCTATCTGGTTTAACCTTACTGGTGTTAGGTACCATCTGAAATTGTCTATTTCTTAGACTGAATATGTTCTCTGATATCATAGGCCCTTTTCGCATGTTACCCTTTGCGCGACGGGGGAGGGTGTCTCGCGCGAGAAGCCTCATCCGAAATGCTGCTGCTTCTCCGCTCCTTTGTACCGCAGGTCGCTTCCTGTTAGCGCGACCGTCGCCCTAGCGCCCCGCCCCTTTGTTCCACAACGCAGTCTGGGAGTTGTAGGCTGCGCTGGGGGAAGGAAGCGTGACCGCCCCTGCTCGCCGAAGCACCGCACACAGGTAAGTGCACGAAGGCACCGCGAACATTGCGCGAGCGCGGGGCATTTTCAGCTTAAAGCTGAAAATCAAAACATGCGCGCTCGCCCTGCTTTAGCCTCGTGAGCATCGCGCAAGGGGGAGTGCGTCATATGGAGCGATGCTCCCACTCATGCGACGCTCAAGGGGCACTCGCGCAAGAAAAAAAGGATGTGAAAAGGGCTCCTGATGTAGGAACAATGCCAACAGTATAGAGTCCAGCCTTTTGTCATAAGAAGTTCATTCCTTAATTGAATGCTAAAAGCAGAAGAGAGGAGGGTAAATAAAGATATCCTTCATGCAAAAGGAGACTGTAAAATGTAAGGAATGTTCCTAATATTAAATAAGAAGAGCAGATGGTTCAAGTGAGTGGAGCAAGTCATTTCTTTACCAGGCAAAGTAGTTTTCCTCCAGACTGACTGATAAAGAAAGTCAGCCACATGCTATCAAAGGTAGTGGTGCAGGCTTCAAACACATGGGTACATTTAAATCAATAAAAATAAATTAATGCATTTGAAAAACCAAATTATCCCAGGTACACACCTCTAGGGTGCCTTTAGCCTGCATACCAAGTTTAAGTGTCTCAGTTTCACAGTCTTGGAGGTGACCGACATACACACAGATTAGTATTTTATATTTTATTGTTAGCTGCCATGAACTCTATTCATATTGCAAAAGTGGGATATAATTTTAATAAAATAAATCACTCTGGCAATCTTTCACTTGACAGACTAGTGTACCAGCGGTTCCTCTTCCTGAAGATGACTGATTTGGCCATGGTGACATAAGCTTGATTATATTCTGTTTTAGTTATTATTATAATCTCTACATGAGGCTGCCTTTAGAAACTGTTCAGAAACTAACAGGTCCAAGATGCTGTGGCCAGAGTGCTGAACAAAGCTGGTTAGATGGAGAATAGAAACCCCTTGTTACACAAGATCTTAACTTGGTGCCAGTCTGTTTCCTGGGACAATTCTGAGTTGGTTATGACCTGTAATGACCTATAAAGCCCTAAATGGCTTGGGTCCACATGATCTAAAAGACTGTACCTCCCTTAATGAGCTTGGCAGTGATTTATGATTTCCAGAGGAAGGCTTTCTTTTGGGCCTACTGCCCTCACAGGCACATTTGGTGAGAACATGAGAAAGGCCTTCTTGGTGGCTGCTCCAAGGCTCTGGCACTCCCTTCCTGGGGACAGTAGATTGCTCACCTCCTTGCTATCCTTCCATTCTAAGACTTTTTTTATTCCAGCAGTTTTTTGTAAATAACTTGTTTTTTCTAGAAAGGGCTTTACTAGTTTGGTGTACTACTTTATAACTGCCTTTTATCTTTCCATTGCTTATGCTGATGTTTTAAATTACTTTCTGGGCACAATTCAAAGTGCTAGTTATGACCCATAAAGCCCTATAAAGGCTGGCAGACTTTTATCTCCTCACATAAATCTGCTTAGGCTCTGAGATCCTCAGGAAGGCCATTTTTTCAGGCCCACTAACTTTCACAGATACTTTCACAGAGAACACCCAACAATGCAAACAATTATTATAAATAATTCACCTCATTTAAAGGCTCTTATGTGAACTTTTGTACTATAAAAATAGGGCATAGGAGATTTACTTGTAGTAAAGCCTTCAGAAGCAACGGCAGGCTCAGGACCTCTCTGTAGAAAAGAGACTTTGTGCTTTTACCGTTGATTCAAGCACCTGTAGTTCAAAGAGACATATAGTTCCTATATGTACTGTAAAATATTTCTTTATGAAAAGTAATGTTTATAGATATTAATTTTTAAAGAGATTACTGACCATCATGCCAATCACCATTATCAGCCACTTTCAGATGACCTGAGTAAAACAGAAACTTTTCCAGCAGCAGATGGAGGATTTTTTTTTACATGGATTGCTCTTCTTCTAAACTTGAGCCATTTCTGCACTAGACTGTTATAGCGCTATAATTCCACTTGCAACATCCTATGGAATCCTGGGGTTTGCAGTTTTGGGAGGGGCTGTCCGGCCCCTCCCGAAACTGCAAACCCCAGGATTCCATAGGATGTTGCAAGTGGAATAATAGCGCTATAACAATCTAGTGCGGAAATGGCCTCTGATAAGAAGGAACCATGTTGTTGCAGGACTGCCAAGCAAGGGGAACAGTCCTCAGACATCCAGTCTTGTTCTTCACTATTGCTCTGATAGGATATGTTTTTATTTTTCTGCACAGCTGGATGGCTGCTAATCTATGCCTTCTGGGCACATAAAATGGATTTGGAAAAGGCAGGTTTGGGGATTTGGAGAGACTGGATACTTCTAGCTTCTCCTTCACTAGTGGGAAAAGCCATCACTGGGAATTCTGTATTATTATTTATGCCAGATTATGACTAGGGACTAGTAAGGGACTGACATCCCTATAGTGTTGCTCTAGACTAGGAAAGGCAAGTGTCCCTTTGTTATTTCTTCCTGTCGGTAGTTGAAACTTGGGGTGAGGAAATTCAGCTCTAACTTGAAAAAGGAAGGAAATCTTTACTTTCCTCCATTTTTGCTTCAGGCTGATCTGTCAGTTGAAAGTGTTTATACAAATTGGGGTGTTGTAAGAAAAGTGTTTGAAACTTGGCAGCACTCCTATTTTGATATAGCCTTGAATGGATGTAGGTCACTACATAAAGAAGCTAACTATTGGTCCAGCCTCCCCTCTGACCCAAAACAGACAAGGCAGCAAGTATCTTCATAAAGAATACAGACAGTTCTGATAGATTATTTCTCAGGAAATAGTTAGATCCTCCCCGTCCTCCTGCCTCAGAGGGGGATGATCTGTCTGCTGAGTAAAGTAACAATTCCAGAATTTTTTTCCTGAGAAAGTTTTGGTTATTCTTCCCTCAGAAACAGAAGGGGCAGTGAATTTTCTGAGCAGAGGCAAATGAGTTTCCTCAAAGCTGAGGGAACTTTCCTGCCTTTTTCCTCTGAGGAGGAGCAGTTTATTCCATGAGTTTCTTACATATCCTCTTTTCCCTCTTGAGCCCTTACTGGTTACATTTCCAACCAATATTAGAGGAACTGTTATACATTTTAGACAACATTTCTGGTGTTAAAGACCATCTATATGTCATTTTATAATAATTTTCTCAAAGACCATAACTTAAAAATACATTTTAAGTCTTCTGTCCTTGTCCTTTCCCATTGTGCTAACTGAATTCGATGACCAATTTTTGTACAGTCTTTAACCTGTTCATCTTTTATCTCAATTTTAAATAATAATTTATACATTTAAGCATTTGAGCAATCAAGTGTTCATCATCCATACATAATTGCTTCTCAAATTCAGATTTAGACACCTCAAATCCAAATAATTTTTATACATCCTAAAATATTCCATCAATTGTCTATAAGCAAACCATCTAATATCAAATCCTTCTTTAATCTATAAATAATTAGCTTTCGTTTACCATTGACCATTTTCCATTGGTAACAGATTATTATATGTAATTCATTTATCTTTATGTACTATTTCTCTTTTAAATAGAGCTTCATGTGGGGAAACCTAAAGAGGCATGTTAGGACAAAATCTTATTTTGTATTTATTCCAAACTCTTAAGACAGCCTTTCTCGACAAATGATTATTAAAATAAACAGTTGCTTTAATTTTATCATACCATAAAAAAACTCAAATCTTAAATCAAGACCTTCTAATGTAAAAGCCTTTCCCTCTTTAGGAAAATCTCATCTTTTTCCATAACAGACATGTGAATATGTTTTTTTTTAAAAAGCGTACCATTCTTCTGAGTATTCAGTGCACTGCATCAGTTGTTTCCTCTCTGAATTTTCTGTTGTCAGCTGGAGATACATTGCCCCAAATGACTTGAGATAATCTTCCATGGAATGTGTCTTCCCTTCACTTTTGAATGAAGGATGTCCATGACAATTGCTCTGTTTTTGGTGGAAATTACTAGGAAAAAATTATTCTGTTAATGAATGGATCCCTAAAGATTTCTTTGGCTCTGCCCATCCTTAGGCTGTCTCAACAGCTCTTCTACTCTCCTAACTTCATTTTGCAGCATTTACCTAGTTCAACCTTCCTTGGTTTTGTCGTCTATTATTCTTAAGCATCCCTTGTATCTCTACGACCTAGTGACTCAGGCTACTTGATTCTCATTAACTATTTTATAGAGGCTTGTTTTTCTAGTGCCTAGGTCCACAACTGGAGAATTCAACCCTCTGTTGGTGTAGCTTTTTCTTAAACTAGTGATACTCAGCTAGGAGTACCTTGCACTCAGTGGTGCAACTATGAGACAGCAGTAGTAGCTTGTCTAATTCCAGGAGTGGACTCAGAAGATTCTGATGAGGTTAATTCTTAGAGAATTCAGATGAAACTTGGAGGACTGGCAACCCAACTGTGGGCTGATATGGGCATAAACATCTTCACATTCAAAATGTGCATCAGTCAAGAACTATGTATTTTAATTAAGATGTATTTCTGAGCAATGTAGGTTTGATCAATGGAAAACCATACAAAATACTGTTATTGAAGTCCCTAAGCCGCACTTGAGGTGACATTAGATATCACTTTGATATCAATAATTTGGCTTTCTTCTACCATCCATCTCCACGTGTTTGTGCGGCCCCCGGACAAGCACGAAACTAGGCACGGCCACTAATCGCTGGACATTCCATTTCCCACTCAGGCAAGCCAGAAATAGCCAGATCGCCACTTTGGGAGACCTCCCGGCAAGCACGCTGTTATGTATGCACACTACTTACAAAGAACTCCCTGCCTCGAGCAGGAGGCTTGATTAGGAGAATCCTCATCTGTCAAGCATTCTGCGTTTGAATACTGTCTACTCCTCTGTCAATTCGGAACTAACTCAATCATGCTAAATTCTGACCTTTCGGAGGCTTTGTCTCCAGCCCGAAACTCATTGTTTCCCCCCAAGTACGGAATAGCCTGTGGCCACATTTTCCCTATAAAAACCCCTGATTCCGAGACCTTCTTCGGATTGCTTGGATCGTCCCCGATTTCCATCCAGCCTTGCTGCCGCTGCGCTTGGTGAGCCTTCCCCTCAGTCCCACATACTGAGGCTACGCACTTCCGAACTTCCGCAGCGAACTACCCGGGCTCCAGGACAGGTGGAGTATCACCCAAATCAACAATCCCTCTTAAAAATCCCTCTGTCTCACTCCAAACTTTATTTTCTATAGTTATCTGTGTGAGTGTGCTGCATACACAGTTTGATTGTATTTTAATAAAGATCACCATTATTTAGAGGCAGTTAGCACTGCCTCTTGCAGTGCTAACTTGTGCTCTTGCTAATTTCCCCACCTTTTGATATTTTGAGAGCGCACTTTGGTGCCCCTCACGGGACCCCCAGTAAACAGGGTAACAATACCCTGCCAAGGTACTTGTAAGGGCTTTACATGCTTTAGGTTGGGACTTGTTTAAATTCAGTGTTTTATTATGTCATTTTTACATTATGGGCATTTCAGCACTACACAATTATAGTGGTATTATTCCACATTCAACCTCCTCTGGAATCCTGGGGTTTGCAGTTTAGGGAGAGTCATTTAGAATTCTCAGCCAGAGACCTCTTTGGCCTCAGTAAACTACAAACCCCAGAATGCCACAGGATGTTGAAAGTAGAATAATAGCACTGTAACAGTATAGTGCAGAAATATGCTATTTTTTTACTGCTGTTGTTTTCAAACTGCTGTAGATGAGATGACCCATTCTTCTCCCTTTAACAGCTGAGTAAAATAAACCTGTATCATTCAGGTGATGCCACTGCCTGTTATGTTTTTGGGCAGCTGGTACCAAATGTTTATAGCTTTACTGCACCTCTGAATTTATCCATAAATAAACTGAATGTGCTTTCTCTTAAAAAGATAAGTGCAGGCATTTTGCTTTAATGATTTCAATCAAGCAATTTATACCAGCTGCAGTTATCAGATTATAAAAGCCATTACACAAATGCTTAACATAATGCTGTAGCTATTTTCCCTTCCATTCCTTATCTCCATCTCTCCCACTCTCTTGTCCAAACTGCCACTCCAGTGTGTTCATCTCCCTAGCAACCAGTTATGTCCACCCCATTCCATTACCTCCCCTCCCACCTGACCGCTCCCACTCTAGCTTAAGATCTCAGCAAGGATTATCACCACAGGAGGTAGAAAGTCCAGGAAAGCTTCATTGGCTTGACCATCCTCATCAGCACTAATCGACTCCTCTTTCTGTGCTTTGCTCTTTTCTATAGCTTGAACTCAAAGGGAACCACCTTTTAGCAGGATCATGGTCTGTATTTTGCAGGTGGGGTCTGAGGCAGAGAGTGATGGCTTGTTTGAATCAGCTCAGGGAATCCACAGTTCAACTTGCAGATTTGCTGTTAATTTTTCAAGGACTAAGCTCTTTGACTTGGAATTTTACCCTGGTTTGGACTGATAGAGATGCTTGCAAACCTCTCCAAATCAAGCATATGGATCTGCCAAGGAGCAGATTATTTTAGTTCCCTGTAGTTTCTTTGAATGGGAAAGTTTTAATGAATGCTTTGCCAGGTTACTGAAAGGTTGTATAACTGCTTCAGTTTAAATAGCATTTCAATCTCATATTTAGTGGTTGGTTTTATACTATTCTGCTTTTTTAAATTACTACTTTGCTTTTACTGTAGTTTTGTTAGGATTATTCTTTATATGGATTTTCAGATGTTGCTGTAAAAACTAAATAATAAATATGCATTGGAAGGAAACCTACAGATGGCCATTTAATGTATAAGGAATGTGAATTAAGGTATTTGAACAAGGATTCCTTCTTGCAGTCCACCTATGGTGGGAGAGATAATTCTCTGAGATAAAATGATGCTGACTATATTTGATAGCTTGAAAGAGGGGATTTTGGACAAATCCACATAAAATAGGTTGATCAGTGAACATTAGTCATCACGACAACCTGAAGGAACCTTCACATTTTGAGGCAGTATCTCTTGAAAGACTGTACATTAAATAAAATGAATTTCTTCATGAGGGGTAGATGATGACCAGATTATCTATTTGCCTGCTCATCCAGCTGTCCAGATACAACTTCAAGGCCCTGTTTCTCCTCCTTGTAATTCTTTGTCTTTATACTGAACTTATACTCAACAGCTCTTCAAACAGAGGTTATCTTTAATGGAGGGTTATCCTTTGACAGCTCCTGACAGAAGATTGTTATTTGTAAAATAGAACACATGACCATGTTTGGAGTATGGGTAGGGGTAAAAATGTTCCTGAAGATTGGAGGCAACAGAATTTCAGAAAGAGGAGTTTGGAGGGAGCTGTTTTGAAAGCTTATCCTTCTGAATTGGGCAGAGGCCTTTTAAAAGGTTTCTTTGACTGGTTTGGAAGTATGGCTTGGAAACACTTTTTTTGGTGCCCTGCATGTTGTGCCTAGGGACAGTGGTACATCATGACATTCTGCCATTTCCAAGAGACATTTTACCCCGTTTTAACATGTCCTTGATAGCAGCCATGCTGCATAGTTTCTCTGAAAGCTCTTAACAAAATCTTTGTTTTTGGGATACAGCTGACAGCTGCTAACATTTCTGACATGTTATTGTTGGCCAGTTACATATTTTAAATGTACATATGTCAAAATTACAGTGAAGGAAATAGATGCCTAGGTGAAACTTCCAAAATCTCCCTCATACAAGCAGGATATTGCCATCATGTTAAACTGTAATCTATAATCCCTCACTTCTGTTTAAAGGTATTTCAGGAAGTCTTCGAGTGTTTAGGATTTCCCTTCTGTTTAGGGATGGAGGAAAAAGTATTTCTGTTCTTTCAAATTCTTAAAATGTCTTCCAGAGGCTCTTTGAACAGAATACCATAATGTTGACCAATTACTTCAGTGTTCAAGAGTACACTCTTTTTATCCAGTTAAACTCTGGTGAAAGAACATCACCAGCTAATCAGACAAAGAAGCAAAGCAGACTTAGTTTGTTGGAGCGTCTTCCCCATGTATGTGGCTCTGCATGCTACTTGACACTACTGCACTGTATGGGGCTAGCACTACCCCCAGGAACAAAGCCAGTTGCATAGTCACTGTGTTAAGGCGTGGGTGTCTGCCAAAAGTTAAACATAATAATCCACTTAATAGATATCATCTCTCAAGAATGCAGTTCAGTAGAACATACCACTTATTATGCTTAGGTTATCCAGAGAGCCTAAAGAGAGAATCCTACCAATTACATGTCCGAAGCTGGATAGAAAAAAACAAATATCAGTACATATAAGACATCCTTCAGTCTTGTGTGTCACAAAATGCAAACTCATTTTTCCTTCCTCCCTGTTTTGAATTTGTGCTAGAGAAGGGAGCCTATTCCTTTTATTTATTGCATTTAAATCACTCACCAACCAGAGTTGTCTACGTGAAGTATGGCCTATTTTAGCTGACCTAGAGTGTTCTTTTATTTACTTTCTCTCTACTGAAATAAGCCTAAAGTCAGCCTTCTCCCTTTTCCCCAAAGCAGCCATCCAAGAATATAAAACTGTCAAGGAAGACAAAGACTCCATCCAAGGGCGTATACAATTAATCACGAAAGGCATGTAGTGGTCAAGAGGTAAATTTCTGGGTGCAGTGTATGACAAATAAATAAATGCCTTTTCTGGAAGAGTAGCAATGCATGGGCCAGCATCTTACATAAGTGGAGTGTACATGTGTATTTGCCCCTTTTTTAGATGGAGCAAAGGGAGCTATTCTCTTGCCCTTGCACTCCATCCCAAAATCTTCTCCCCTCTGGCAGCTGTCAAGATCCATGAGGGGCTGCTGATTCGTACCGGTGGGAAGAGAAAGGCAATTCAGACCACAAAGATACAGCTGCTATAGGCTTCCTGAGGAAGGAAAAGGAGAGTACGCTCTATCCAAGAGTACACCCTAGTTTCTTCCCCCGTTCACTGAGCTCAATCAGGCTACTTCCCATACCAGTTAAGCCACAGTTGCCACCACCTCCCTTCTAGAGTCTTAACAGCTGCCTGGGAAGGATGGGGAACTGCATGGGCAGAGGTGTACTCCACTGTAGTAGTGTACTGTAGGCATGGTTTAATATTCCTTTTATCAGACTCAGTGTATTGCCTAAAAAAGCACAAAGAGGCAAAGCAGCACAACATTATTTAAATTAGGTTTATTTAGATGAGGAACACTATCCTCTTCTGCATTTAATGAAGGACTGCAACATTTTGAGATGTAACAAAGATATCTGTTGCTATAAATCTTACCAGTTTATCCTACTGGATCAGTTAGAGATGGCTAGAGAAGTAAATCTGAATGTTCATTTACAACAACTTATTACCATAATTATATCTTTGGATTTTTATCTAAACATATCCACATGGCTGTCAGCAATTCTAGAAAATTAAGATTTATATGAAAACTCTCTTACTTCTTACATTCAGGTTTTCTGTCCACACATTATTTTGTGACCTTCAACCTGCTGAGGCCTTCTCTCCTGCTCTCTTTCAGAGATTCATCTAACTGTGGAGGTCAGTGAAGATTTTTTTTATTTATTTGAGGGAATTTCATTATGAGCATTTTAGACTGAACTACCTTTTGTTCCATGTAGTCTGAGGATTTTTGACCAGTGATTAAAAAAAAAATCATTTCAGATCTTTTTGTTGTATTGATGCTTCCCACAACTAACAGCCAAGGTAATTGCTAAGCTAGATGTAAATTTTTACATAAATATATGTAATTTAATTAACTTTCCTATTTACTTGGTACTAGTAAAGTACCATCAATGCAGTGGCAACCTGAGTGATACATCGGTTTGAGTGTTGGACTATGACCCTAAAGACCAGAGTTCAATTCTCTGTTCAGTTATGAACAGAGTGATCTTGGGTGACCTTGGGAGTGTCATACACTCTCAGCTGCCATAAAACCCTGTGATAGGTTTGCCTTAGGGTCACCTTAATTTGGAAATGACTTGAAGGCACACAACAACAAAGGAAATGTGTGTCTCTCCCCCTGTTCTTGGGCTTCTGGTTAGGAAGAAACACTTCAACTGCATCTGGAGGACAGTTCCGCTCCCCTGCTTTGATATAGAGTGACTGGTAAACTGATGGAGTCTGCATAACAAACCTTAAGGTGTTTCACAATTCTTGGAGCAAGGACTGCATACAAATAAGCAATGGAAATGTATTTTGAATGGGAGACTGAGAGAAGAACTGGTACAAAGTGATGTTATTAGAATAATTAATATGACAAACTGCAGCAAAATAAAGAAATAAACATACAGAGAAAAATAAAAGATGTAAGAAAAGCAGAATCAGGGTGAACAAAACAAGAAAAAAGAATTACTCGGCAGAAAATACCCAAATGAAGTGACTCTTCCAGGTTATGACGTGCATAGTAGATAGGGAGGAAGTGGGGTTCCTGCCAAGCTACTTAGCTCTAGAAAATTCTGAATACGGTCTCTGCAAAGGTGCAAAACCCATTTCTATGAGGTACAGAGACCACAAAAAAGAACTGCTAATCTTCTTTTAAAATAATTTATTTTCATGGATTTGTTTTTAAATGTATTCTCACAGACCATACATTATTCAACAGAGGTGTGCTGAACAAAGCTAAAAGAAACATTTAAATAAAACAGTTATTCTGTGTTAAAATTTCCATGTTAACCCAAAGCCTATCCTGTTAAACACTTGCTGAAATATACTTCTGCTGACAAATGTTTGATTTTTGTGCTTGCAAAAAAAGGCAAATGAAAAAAACAAATGTTAACTTTTGGACGCCCAAACGTTGTAAAAGAAGGATGTAATTGTACAATACGTATTCATTATTTCAACATACAAGGCAACCAAATGATTCTGTCATTGACGTTAGCATCATGTTTATTTTACTCCACTGCACTAACATTTAAACTAAAACTTCAAACCACACGGTCTGTTTGTGACTAACATTTAAATGGCAAGCAGTAAATATGTAGGAAGATTACAAAGGACATTATTAGCGCACAGCTAAGATGGGCTGTGATTTGACAAAAGCTGATGATGTGTGTATGGCTTCTTTTTCTTGTAAGAGGCCCATCGACAAACTGGGCAGCAATGCCGCCCCCAACTAACCACATCACAATGCAATTCTGGTGAAAGACATGGCCACATGGTAAGCCCATTAACAGGCATCCCTTTTTGAAATTCTCTAGACACACAACACATTCTGTACAGTGTAACATACCAACAGGCCAAACTGACCAGTCAGGCTCCCTATCTTCTGTAGCACTCGATGATCCATATGACCTTGCTTTGGCACACGAACAGGCCTCAGCATTGCACAAAGGTTCTCCCTCACAGGAATTCTGAAGGGTACTTTGTTCATCCTCCGATACTTCTCTGCTGCGGCTTGGGACATCTCTGCATTCGCTGTCTGAGTCACTTTCACTTTGAGAGATTTCCATCATTTCCTCTTCAGACTGCCCACCAAGACATTTAAACCGCCACATAGGTAAGTTCTTTATGTAATCAGTTGGTATCAGAGGGTGAAGCCACAAATCAGGGAAAGCTAAGCGCTCAAGGAAAAGATCTGGGTCTTCATCCCAATCAGATTCAAAGGGGAAATGCTGAAATGAAGTAATTGGGTGGAATAGATAGCTAGTGTACCAGTCCCAAAGGCTTGATAGCCACTCGAGGTTATTAGCATTTACTTCATCACTGTTGTTATTGTGTCGTCTTTTTTTCTCAAAATAATCTATTAATAAACCATGACCCAGATAAGTGCTAAGGAACAATGCTGGGTGTGAAGAGTAGAACATCCAGTCAGCTCTTACCCATGAAGCGAGCGTTGTTGTATTTGAATATCGGAACAGTTTTAAACTATATTCATAAAAGCTGTCTAAATATGGTAACTGCAAAAACCCTAAGACTGGTAGCCAAGAAATAATTAAGAGAGAATTGTAGGTCCCTAAAGTGCTTATAAGAACAACAAAGCGCTTTATAGTAGCACCTTGGGTGATAAACAAGTCCATCCAAGCCATTAAGTTAACTAAGACGAGACTTAAAACAAATAAATCATTAACTTCTGGTTGTAAGGAACGCAAAAAGGTGTCCATGGCACGGAGGGAAATAAATTCACCAGTGTTACTCCCATACTTGTACATTCCTTCAGGAGTTCTAAGTATATATGATGGGGTCTTATAGATGCCCAGCTCTGCTATGTGGCTCTTGTTGTCCCAGTTTTCTACATTCACAAAAATAAACTCAACTCTGCCAGTAAATTTTACACTTAGTGCAGAGAAGAAAGCTGGTGGCTGGTCTAAATTAGCAAACAGGTATATTTTTACTCTATACTGATAACTTTTATTCCACTCTTCTTTCAAGTGTTCTGATTTGAAGATTGTTTTTATCCGAGAAGCGGCATGGGCTGTTATCCATTTGAAAATATGTTCTGTCTCAATTTTGCGTCCACCATATTCTTTAAGCATCACTTTCCCTTTTGATGTGGTAGTCTGTGGAACTGACATAATTAATGTGGATCTTACCCAACCTCTTCTCTTGCAGTATCTACAAAGAAAACATTAAATTAAGTAAAGGTAAGCTACATTGTAAAACTGAACATATATATTCCTAAAGCCACAGGTGTCACTGTTTTTTTGTACATGCAAGTATCTATGCCTCTGAAAGCATGAAGCTTTCATTTTGCCCACAGGAACTTTTAAAAGTACCAAAAATCTCCTCTAGTTTCTCAATGTTAGCAGGAGAACATGACTCCCAAAATACACTCCAGATGGAATGGCTTTTTATACAATAAAGTATGAAACAAGAAAAATACAATCCCTTTCTCAGTTGTAGACATTATTGTATGTCCAATATACTGGAAAGTAGATAGAATTCTAATTAAACTATTTGTCATTTTAGTGAAATCTGAAATTTCACTTTTCCCATTCCCAAATTCATTTGGTGCTTCTCATAATCCCCTACATGGTTTGGTGGGAGGATATGGGAATAAATTACATGCTACGATTGCCAGCCTTATATATAGTTTTAAATTCACTCCGATGGTAACAGACCACTACTAATATCGGTGGTGCCACAGAAACTTTGCAATGAATAATTTCTGGCACACACACTGTCACAAACTGCAGCCCAACCACTGTCCTTGGCTGCTACAGACCATGGAGATCCAAGTTGTCCTGCCTGCTTTTCTGTGCTGCCCAGCTGATCACTCATGAACTGGGCAATAAGGAACATTTCACCAGGTCACATTTTCAAAAGCAACAGTAAAAGGGAGAAAACAGCCAGAAAACAGCAGCAAAAGAGAGGATGAAAGTTCAATGCTGGTTAAGATAAAAATGAATGATTATTGATGTATGCTAACACGTTTCAGAATAACTTTCCTTCTTCAAAAAGTAGAAGTACAGGACACGTCATCATGTGCAGGTCTAATAGCAGATCCTACTAGTTTTTTTTACATGTGTGACTCTACATACATGCCACATATGAAGAAAAAAGTAGGAGTTGCTATTTGATTCTTAGTTTACGGCATATCTCCTACATTTCTACCTTCTGAAGAGGGAAAGTTATTCTCAAATATATCAATATATATAAATAGTAATTAAATGTTATCTTACCCAACACTGGACTGGAGAGAGAAATTAACTATCAAATATAGCAGAGATGGAGGAGGAGCATTAAAGAGAGACCTCTGAATATGGTAGGGAGCAAGTTGATGATTTTGGCATGAGATGTTTCAGAAGAGGGTCCAGAAGTCAAAAGCAGGACTGGTAGAAAGTTGAGACAGTGGGAATGGGGTGTGGTGCTCAAGGCACTTGGAGATGAGGCACATTTAGAGATGAATGAAGAGGAAGGATGCATCAAGAAATAGTTTTGGGGGCAACAGAAGAAATGTACACATAAAAGAAAAGGAGAAGACAAACATATAACAGTTAAAATTGCCAGCTGTTCACTTTACCCTACAGAGATGCTCAGCTGCACAAGAATGTGAAATGAGATACTGAAGGTTGGGAATGAAAAAATTTATTGGAGCAACAGGTCAAATATTGATAATAGGGATCAACTTGAAGGTTGAAACTGCTTCAGAGCTTAAACAGCACGTGGCGACTACAAAAGAGTGAGGAAGGGTCAATGCTTCAGAGGAAGTGGATCTATCGAACTGAGAGACAGAATTGGGGAGGGCAGATAGTAAAGAATGTAGCATTTCTGTTCTACTATCTTCTTTGCTTAAGTTCTATTGAAATTAGTGATGGGTGCATGCCACTCACCTTGATTCAGAATGCGCTTTGATAATAAGGGGTATTGCCCTCCAAAACAATTGGGTAAAGATTTTTTAAGCTCACTCTAAATTTGGAAATCTTAACACATTGTCCTCCAATCTATACGTACCCTGTTGACCATTAAACTTTATTACAAAATTACCTAATATTACCTAATTACTTAAGACTCGCTGAAATCAGACATACCAATAGCAGACCTGTTTCTTTAAAATACAAGGGGTACGGGGCTATATTTTAAGCAGAAAACAAGCAAAAGGACACACATTAAAAGAAGCATTAACTTCTTCAGCTGGGTTCCCTTCCAGTATCAAAACTCATCTGAAGTAACTGTGATCTTATGGACAGATGGTATGGTGGCGAAATATAGCTAGGCAATGGTTTAGCATGCATTCCTGGGTATCTTTTTCTCATAAAAGTTGCAGACCCAAGGTTGGGTCAAACCATGACTTGAAAAATGAGTCTGAAGTAGTTGTGTCTAAATTGTCCTTACATATAAAAGAAAAGGCTAATGGTAAAGATAACACACCTCACAAAAATAGCCTATAAAGCTATAATAGAGGCTGCCTAATACAAGTACATTACATGAACTCAGAGACAAAGGGAGACATATGACTCCTCTATTCACAAGTGGTCTACATGCACAGAAAGATGTGCTTTGCTCATGTATTCCTTCTTGCCATTTCTGGCACTCACACAAAGAAGGTTTCACTGAATACAAATAAGCTGTGATCTCTTACGATAGTATTTGTTTATCCACAGTATTCTATTCTGCATTCCACAGTTACAGAGGGTAGCTTGCTATAAAAATGGAAAAGTTCATCTGAAACCACCTACAGCATCTTCAGGAACATACCTTGGGTCACTGGAGCAATTAAAAGTGCCTGTCCGTATTCCAAATCTTGATACTTTCTTCACCATTTTCTCCCAATGAACCTTTCCCATTAAAGGGCTTCTGTCATTTGCTATGACCTGTTAGACAAATAAAATGGATGTTAGGAAAAATCTGTAGGAGCTGTTGCATATTTAAAGACTTTGCTCAGATGACACAAAACTGATTTTTTTGTCATTTATGTTTTTTATACTTCTATTGGACTTTCAGTTTAAAGGCTACCAACTGGTTTATGATTAAGTCCATGTTTATGAAAAACCAAACACTAATATTCAGAGCTTAAATATTATTTAATACATTTAACTCAGGAAGGGGTGTATTCTTCTTGAAGAACAGCACTCACTGTGCAACCAAGTATCATGACTGTAATAATACAGCTGCACTAAGCTCAATGGATTACTTCAACTCACATGCTTCCATTAAATGCCTGTTTAATCCTACCAGAAAGCTTGGAATTCCGATCACTAGCAACAGCACTCTATCAGGTCCAAGACAAGGGAAAAGCCAAACAAAACAGTGTACTAGAAACCAGTTCAGAAAATGTGAACTCAAAAATGACCCCTGGAGAAATTCCTGTACTTTTATACATCCACTATATAAAAGTCAATGCTCGTCTTCATGTTTGTCTGCATCAGGCTGCGTGAAGTGAGAAGACCTCATATGATTGGCTGGCTGTGAAGATTCTATGGAATCCTGGGGTGAGCAGTTTAGGGAGGGGCCTTTAGAATTCTCAGTCAGAGAGCTTTTGGGCCTCAGGCTGGTTCTTATGGAGTTGAGGCCTACCAGCAAGAAGGGCGGCACTGTATTCCCTCAGAAATCAAACCCTCTGTATGTTAATAACTCTGAATGCAGATTGGATTGGGGAATATGGGGATAAGTTACAGGT